>JAJMKR010000043.1:69086-191624 GCA_030563945.1 Geotrichum australiense | reverse complement strand
AAAAATAAAAATAAAAATAAAAATAAAAATAAAAATAAAAATAAAAATAAAAATAAAAATAAAAATAAAAATAAAAATAAAAATAAAATAAAATAAAATAAAATAAAATAAAATAAAATAAAATAAAATAAAAAATAAAATAAAATAAAACAAAAAATTAAAATTAAAAATAAATTACTTCTTGCTGTTCAGCTACGTGGTGTACCATGGTTTTACAAGTAACATTTTAACTTATGATATAGAATATATATCCTTTAGTTCCTATAAAACACACAAAAACTATATATTCAGTTGACCACGTCAAACTGTTAAATTTCTTGTGTATAGGCTTCTTATACATCTATTGATAAAGACAACCATCGCTTCTTGTAGTTTAGAATTGAATTATGCAGTCCTTTGTATTAAATGATAGCCACTAGCAGTTTCCACAATGTCACTAAATTCACCTACTTTCAAACCAAAAGCAGCATTCTCAAATTCCTTCTGCATATCCCCCCTTTTGAAAAATCCCAAATCGCCTCCTTTTCTAGCAGAAGAGCAATCGCTTTCGCTACTGGCTAATTCCGAAAGAGAACAGTTTCCATCTTTGATACTTTTTTCATGATCCTGCAAAATCTTGTAAGCCTCATCTTTCGTCCTCGTAATTTCCGGTTCTTTCCAGCTACTGGGGCGCCTACTTTCTTTATGTTTCACCAGAAGATGTGACACCCTTATTTTTTCTTCTTTGACCGGTTCCAGATTAGAATTGAAGTTTTGGGCCATATATTGCTTCAATTTTTCAGCATCCGTTCCAGAAGGCGGATCCCATGATGATTCACCAAGTGAAGGATTGTAGTAGTAAGGAATATTTCTAGAGCGCGAGAGGCGAATTTCCCAGCCTTCGGGCATTCCTGATTCAGACATATTTTTATTTCTCTCACCACTCTTCGCAGAAAATTAAGAGTTTTAGAAGTCGTTCGTTGCGCAGGAAAAATCTAAGAAAAAAGGAAAAGGAAATACACATTTAGTTTGTACACAGTATGAATATATATACTGTACGTATGAATATGTTTATACCTCTACGAATCCGTCTTTTGCTGTCTGCGCTCCAAATATCACGTAGAGTTACCCTGATTTATCATAATTGAACTTTTTACCATGTACAGTACAGTAGCTGGGTATATCTTAGAGTTCAGATTTACTACTATACATTCAGTAGATTCCAACTGTACTTAAATTACTGCTCTCGCCGTTTCATCTGTTCCTAGCCCTAACCTCAAGACTTAGACTATCTGGTCGTTGTCATGAGTTCCAGTTGGTTCTAAGTGGAATCCATGACACTGTATGTCATATTCTCGGGTTCTAATTCAGATATACTTACTAAAGTCTTGGGTTGTTGTTCGTTGGTTCAACGGTTAAGTGCGAGAATACAATTAATACCCTTAGATAAGATAATATATTGATTAACAGTTAAATAAGGCAATTACAAATGATTGCGGTTGAAGTAGTTGGCGGTTCAGGGTCTTTCATGATAGTTGTCTCTCTTTCTATCATTCATCCATCTATATAGAAGGTTTTGTTGTCTTTCTCTATTCCTACCCTAACCTCAATGCTATTCCAACCATCAGACTTAGACTAATGTGCTGTTGTCGTGGATTGTCAAATGCTCTAAGTCCGATCCATGACACTGTATAATAAATAATACGGTTGTTATTTGGGCCGTACCACACTTTTTTCCAGATTCTTTTATCCCAATAACTTTTTTCTTTGGGAAATTCTTTATTCCCAATAACTTTTTTTCAAAATAGTGCCGACAATTCTCTACTTGTGAATTCTTATTAGCTAACTGCAACCTGACAATATCATAATGTGAGTAGCGTTACCACTATTTGGGCATTCAATTATAAGCTTTATTTACAAACTAACCGCTATACATCAAGGTCAAGAGTCATCGTGAAAAATTTACCTTTGAACTTGGATGAAAGTAAACTGAAGAAACATTTCGAAACGAAAGCAGTGGTTACCGATGTAAAGCTTATGAGAAACAGATTTGGAGAATCCAGAAGATTTGGGTTTGTTGGATTCAAATCAGAACTCGATGCCGAGAATGTTGTTAGATATTTTAATGGGAGTTTTATAAATACTGCTAGAATATCTGTTGAAATTGCTAAATCGTTTGGTGACAAAAACGTTGACTTACCAATACGTGAAAAGCTTAGATTGAAAGAGCTTCGGAAAGAAGAGCTTAAACGAAAACAGACTGAACACAATGAAGAAAAAAACAATAAGAAAGCGAGAAAAACAAAATCTCCAATTATGGATGAAAAAGACGAAACCTTGAAAGAATTTCTAACTGTTTTCGATAAAAGGAAAGAAGCAAAATCATGGGCTAACGACGAAATATTAACAGACGCAAATCAAGTCGCTTATGAAGAAGAACAGAAAATGAAACAACTTGCAAAAAGTGCCGAAAAAGAAAGCGATGATGAGTACGAAAGTTTAGATCATTCAAATGCAATCTCAGAAAAAATTGATGATTTAGAAACCTCAAATCTTGAATCTTTAATTACTCAAGATTCGGAAACTGCAAATTTGCTAAAAAATAATGACCAAAATGTCGATGATGAAATTCAACGCGATGAACTAGCTGATGACGAAACCGTATCCGATCTTGATTGGTTAAGGAGAAGACAGAAACTTATAAAGGAGTCAGGAACTAGTAACGAAGAACTGGAAGGGAGTAATGAAAAATCGTTGGAATCTTTCACTGAAAATCAAAAAGAAATATCAGAAAGTACTGTGGTTGAAAAGCCTAAAGATGTAGATCCAGTTTATAACCACACGAAATCTGAAACTGAGATTGTTCAAGACAAAATTCTGGAAAGCGGTAGATTATTTCTGCGAAATCTCTCTTATGAATCCAAAGAAGATGACTTTCGCCAATTGTTTTCACAGTATGGCCCTCTGCAAGAAGTTCACATTGCTATCGACACTCGGACAGGAAAGTCCAAAGGGTTTGCCTATATTCAATTTGACGAGCCAAAGGATGCTTTGAAAGCATACGAGGAACAAGATAAGAAGATCTTTCAAGGACGGTTGTTGCATGTTCTTCCAGCTGATTCTAAAAGAGAAAATAAATTAGATGAGTTCGAATTGAAAAATTTGTCGCTGAAAAAACAAAAAGAGCTACGCCGTAAGGCCAATGCGAGTAAACATCAATTCAGCTGGAATGCTTTGTATCTCAACACGGATGCTGTCATGGAATCAGTTGCTGAGAAATTAGGCGTTAAGAAATCAGATCTTATCACACCAGATTCATCCAACGGTGCTGTTCAGCAAGCATTAGCTGAGGCCAGTATTATTGGTAATGTCAGGCAGTATTTTGAGTCCAAAGGTGTAGATCTTCTCGCATTCCAAAACTGCAAGGAAAAGAATGATAGGGTAATCCTTGTGAAAAATTTGCCCCCTCGTACAAATGTGGAGGAGATTGCCAGTTTATTTACCGAATACGGAGATCTTCAGAAAGTTTTGATGCCCCCAGATGGAGGTGTTGCCATAGTATTATTCAAACATATTACACAAGCGCGAGCCGCATTCACGAAATTGGCATATAAGCGCTTTAGATCATCTATCTTGTATCTTGAGAAAGGACCCAAAGGTCTATTTGAAGAAGATCACACAAGCGGAAATGAAAATCTGAGTGAGGAAAACACGAATATCAGCGAAAAGGCTAAAGAACCCAAGGCATCTGCCTCTGAAATTCTTTCCATTGTAGATCAAACCTCTCTTCAAGATGAAACTGATAATTCTGACGGCAACACTGCATCGGTATTTGTCAAAAACATTAATTTTGAAACTTCTTCTCAAGCTCTCTCCGAGTTGTTCAAACCTCTTGATGGATTTCTTGTTGCGCAAGTTAAAACTAAGCCCGATCCAAAAAAACCTGGGTCCCAACTCAGCATGGGGTTTGGTTTTGTTGAATTTAAATCTAAAAGCTCTGCTCTCAATGCTATTTCCGTTATGAATGGCCGTGTCCTTGATGGGCACAAGCTTCAGTTGAAGCTATCGCACCGTGGAAGCAACGGGGTGACTGGTACTTCGGTCAAACCCAACTCTAAAGCAAGTTCCAAACTTCTCATCAAAAACATACCATTTGAAGCAACTAAACGAGACCTTCACCAACTACTCAGCACATTTGGTCAGCTTCGTACGCTTAGATTACCCAAGAAATTTAACAACAGTGGCGTCCGAGGATTTGCTTTTGCTGAATTTTTGACAGCAAAGGAAGCTTCTAATGCTTTTTCAAGCTTACAAGGAACACATTTGCTCGGTCGAAGGTTAGTTTTTGAATATGCTCAGGCTGATGCTGTTGATGCTGAAGAGGAGATCAGTAGAATGGAAAAGAAGGTTAGGAAACAAGTCACAAATCAAACTTTAGCAAGCATGAGGACAACAGGAAAAAGAACAGTTGATTTAGAAGATACAGCTGAGGAACTTGATGGGCTGGATGGTAGATGAGCGAAATTATTGGCATAGCATAAATTATTCAACGTTTGCTAGAAACATATAGATAGTTGATAATATAATTGTATTTGAATTATTGAAAATGTGAACAAAGTTATTTTTCACATACCTTGAGGTTTATCATCCATTCAATGCTATACTTGATATTCAACTAATAGTACAAAGAGTTATAAGGGAGGATGAAACTTAATGAAGTTTGCTGAACTCTCATTACTATTCTATGCCCGGTTAAACAGCGACTCCAACTTTTACAAAAAAATATGCGTTATGAGCACTGCAATCATTCTACTAGTGTTTTCAGAATACGCGGAAATTTATCTGATATTTAATTTAATTTAATTTAATTCATTTTATTATAATTTAATTTATTTTAATTCAATTTATTTCATTTTAATTTATTTCATTTTAATTTAATTTATTTGATTTTATTATATTTTAATTTATTTTATTTTATTTAAATTTAATTTAATTTAATTTAATTTATTTTTTTTTATTTTATTTTATTTTAATTTATTTTATTTTAATTTATTTTATTTTAATTTATTTTATTTTAATTTATTTTATTTTAATTTATTTTATTTTAATTTATTTTAATTTATTTTAATTTATTTTAATTTATTTTAATTTAATTTATTTTAATTTAATTTAATTTATTTTATTTTAATTTATTTTATTTTATTTTATTTTGATTTAATTTAATTTATTTTAATTTATTTTATTTTATTTTAATTTATTTTATTTTAATTTATTTTAATTTAATTTATTTTATTTTATTTTATTTTATTTTATTTTAATTTAATTTATTTTATTTTAATTTATTTTAATTTATTTTAATTTATTTTAATTTATTTTAATTTATTTTAATTTATTTTATTTTAATTTATTTTATTTTATTTTATTTTAATTTATTTTATTTTATTTTATTTTATTTTATTTTATTTTATTTTATTTTATTTTATTTTATTTTATTTTATTTTATTTTATTTTATTTTATTTTATTTTATTTTATTTTATTTTATTTTCTGAGTAAGTATTCATTTTTAAATTCTTCTTAAAATTATGCACTAACATTTAGGAAGCATCGTAAATCTTTGACAATTATTTCTTTAAGTGGTATATATGCTCTATATGAAAAATCCAATAAAACATTCATCAGAGACTGTAAAACATTGGTGACGCCCATTTATCCACTTGGAATATTTTTGAAGCTCTAAAAATAATTCTAATATAAGAGATTACATTTCTGATTGTAAAAAAATTACTAGAAATTTGAAAGTAAACTTGTGTGGTTTGTTTGATACCACAATCAAGAACAATTGATTAGCCAATTTATGAACCACTATCACCCCTCTAGATTTCAAATAAGAATATTTCTGGATTTTTATGGGAAAGAAAAATGCCGAGATGCTTATAATGCTGCATTTCCCCTTATTATAATATGAGCCTGAATTTCGTTGAAACCAACAACATTTATACCTCAGATAAATCCTAGCTCTAAATAGATGAATTAGAAGACTCAGTTTTGCTAAATACTCTAGAACCACATGACATGATAATACCATTGCAAATATATCTAGTTAGCACCTAGCTTTGTCGGAACTAACATTTGTGAATAATGAAGTCTCAAAGCTGCCCCAATATATACCAGAAAATTTGCATCATCACAAAATAGTCAGTAAGCTAAACAAAACAACTGAATAATTCCCAAATGCCTTCTTTTAAGTTTACAAGAAAATTAAACTTCTAGAAATGAGTATTTATGAATTCCTTCCTCAGCAGAAAAAGAGTGGGTTCTTCTCATACTTTCGCTTATGTTTTTTCTGATCAACTCTCAAAGAGTGGGCACACACTGTAATTTTTTCTTTCATAAGATTATTAGGGGTTATCTACTAGACTAGTAGTAGTTTAGACCACCTAAGGTTTACTTTGGTCAAATGGTGGCCAGGTATTTTATTAAGAAACACTACTAAGCAAGGTCAGCTTTCTTGAAATCTACAATAATTTTAAATTTTGGGCCTTCAAACTTGTAATGATCAACTACAGTACAACAAAAAACTAGGCCTTTTGACAACAGTCAGGATTTTATCAAAACCCTTTCCAAAATCAAGAGCGGTCAACAGCTATGTAAGGATTCGGCGCTCTGAGTGACAAAAAAAAATCCGACACTTGCCGAACATGAATCTTTGCGCCTCTCTCTCTCTCTCCAAATTGTAAATGTGACTAGAGAAAGCGGTATCTAATTCTTCTCAAGCAAGAAAAATATGTCATCATAACAGAACATGCCTCCATTCCCAAAACAAGAAAAATTGGAAAACATGCCGTCCAATGTCTTTGTTTAAAGTAGCCCCAAACAGTGCTTTGCTTTACCTGACCTGAAGCAAAAAGAACTTGATAAAATAAAAAAATAAAAATAAAAAAAGTAGGTTGGAAAAGGATGCCCAGCGGTTCCCAGGTTGCCTTTTAAAGTCATAATTAAGTTCGGTAAAGACAAGTTCACTGGCCATTCTTTAGCCAGATAAATCGTTTTCTTATAAAAAGTGAAATACAATCAGGTAATTTTTAGTCCTATTTTAAATAGACTATGTAGAACTACTATTCTAGCTATTATATTTATTAAGTATATAAATTAATGTAAAATAGCTATGATTTTGTCAATTGCTTGATAATTGATCAATAGTTCCTCTAGTTATTTTTCCTAAAAAGATTTGGTGATGTGGTTGGGTTATGGCTACTCGGACTTGTGCAAGAAAATGCATAGATTCCATAAGCCATTTCATAATATTATTTTGTTTTAATACTTTCAGCTCCATATTTTGATCTGGCTTAATACAGAGCTCCAGAATACATGAATTTATATAATAAGCCTTGCTATTTTACCTGCTGCATAATATAGAAATTTTTGTAACGTAGTTAATTTACACGCTATATGAAGCCAATATAAAAGTAGCATAAGCCCCCTTCGGTATTATGAGCCAATAATTCTTAAAACAGTATCAGGGAGCAACACCCTTTTGACAACAGAACTATTTTTTAATATCTCTTAATTGAAAATATACTGTAGATAACTATACCAAAAATTACCTAACTAAATGAATCGAGATGTACAGTAAAATAGCCTAGTATCTGTTACATACCTATTATCTATATAAGCTTCATAGTATCCAGCTCTACTCTAATGCTTCAAAGTTTCTTTCTCAAGGGTGCACCCGGCATTCCTACACCAGAGCAGCAGGAAATGATGTAAATGACGGGAAATCTTAATATTAATGAATATTGAAGTTTACTTCACACTTGAATTGAACAACAATTTACAGTTTTATCTTTACTCCCGTTACATTGCCTATTATTTTAGCTTAAATAGTTCTACCAGTAATAAACGAAATTGCTAGGTTTCACACATGGTTAAGCCTGTAACCAGGTGCTGTGAAGCTTTCCTGATTTTAAAAGATACTCAACGCACTGGCGAAAGAGGTTTAGTTGTTTTCACATATTGTACTGTACATGCAGATTGTAAACATGAGTTAAAAGTTTTAGTAGCAAAAACGTGCTAAGTACAACAAGCATAACACGAATATGAATTTAAATATTATAACTGATAGTTTTAAATCATTTACATTATGTTGGATTTGTTTGTAAACATATTGGTATCAACATAACGAATTGATGTATAGTCATAATATATTACCATAGACTTTCTACCCCTTTTTACATCTTAAAAACAACCTTAGTTATACTAGTATAGGCCTAGAGAAATCTTATCCAAAACTATGTTCATGCAACTTCTAGTCATGTATATAACTTTGTCCTATATGGGAATATAAAAACTGCTTTAGCATGATGATTTCTGTAATTGTTTTAATTAACACAAATTTCACGTTGTTTGGCATGAACTTAATGTCTAGCAAAATGAACCAGCTACATATTGTAGTGAAGTTTCAATACTGGTTCCTGTGTAATCAGTTTATTGATATAAATTTATACTATACTATACGTGGATGTGCCTTGTATATTCGTATATCAATTCAAAACTTGTTTGAATATTACATTACAGTTCTAGGTACTGTAAACATCCGCTTGCAATTCACCTCGACATCATAAGAGTTTCCAACTGCTTAAAACCAAAATAAATGAAAAAAAAGGCGTATCACAAGTGCGTTATATCAGATTGCAAATAATAATATGGCTGTGTCTTTTCCATTTTTATTAAGACTCTTGACATTCATTTTCCTCCATGATACATTATTCAGTTATTTGATTCTTTATATATATATGTAATATTATATCGTTTTTTTTTTTTTTTTTTTTTTTTTTTTTTTTTTTTTTTTTTTTTTTTTTTTTTTTTTTTTTTTTTTTTTTTTTTTTACATTTTTTCTTGCCTTCTAAATTTTTTGGTAAGATCCTAAGGATAGAAGTACAGCCTGGACTAACTAATAATGGAAACCCCGAAAAAATTCAAATGCTTTCATCCTACTTGTACAAAGTCATTCAATAGGCGAGACTATTTAATTAGACATTCGGCTAATCGTGAGTAACCAATGTGAATAATCTCTAATTTCTATGATGATAACTAATGATATATTAGACCTAGAAGTAAAACCCCATAAATGTCCTGAATGCCCTCTAAGTTTTGCTCGAGCTGATCTTCTTGAAAAGTAAGTTTATAGTTCTTTCAATAAATATAGTTAGTAACGACGAAACTAACAAAAATCTTATAAGGCATCTAAATACAAAGTCTCATGAGAAGCGAAAAAAAAGGGAGGCAAAATTGCAACAGACGGAAGCAAAGAAACTAAAGAAGATATCCAAAGACGATGAAAATAGTGAGGTCTCACAAAGTTCAGTGTGGCAACAATCTCGACAGGGTACATTTTCGTCACCCGAAATTGGAACTCTCTTGAAAGAAGAAAGCTCGTCGAAACCATCTTCTATTACATTCGTGTCTAACACCCACGAGCTTCAACCTTTAAAACTAGTAAGCAATGCCTCTGGGCACAATTACTACTCTGCAGTCGACCATGAGCAACCCGTGAAGATAGATACTCCAGCATTTGCAATTGTACCTAACAATGCCCATCTCGTAGATGAGCTGTACTCTAAAAGTACGGTTATGTCTCGGGCCAATAACGTTTCCCCTTCCAATCCTCCCAACTCATCACGATTTCCCATATCTGTTGAAAATGTTCCTTCTCATTCAAATTTGGAATACATCACGACAAATTATGCATGGTTACTTGGTAATGACTTTCTTACAGACCAAATCGATTTCATGCAAATGGGAAATAACAGGACTCAAAATTGTGTCGCTTCGACAATTTCTGGAACGTATAATGCTGCACCTCAATACAATATGTTTTCGTCATTGTCCTCGGAGTCACAGAATTGGGAATCAAATGAGTCCTACGGCTTCAGTGAACAACAGGATACTGCTCCAATAGAGCAACATTTCAACTCTAGTGAAGGTGGTATGAGATGGGACTCAACAACCTCAAACACACCAAGTTTTGACAATTTAGAAGAAGTCCAAGATCCTGTAAGTCCAGATCAAGCAAAAGCCAAAAGTGACATCTTCAATACAACTTATGAGCCATGTTCCGCATGCCTTGTAGGTACCAGCACTTATCAATCTATGCTGAAAGTTTTACAAATTGTCCCACTTGTTCCAGAACACCTCAGTATCTTTTCCATCAAGCGAATTGCTCTTTATTTGACATTATTCTGGGACAACTTTGACGAAATGTATCCATTTATACATTATGCAACATTTGTAGCAGACAAAGCACAATCAGAGCTACTCATCGCAATGACAACAATTGGCATGACCTTTGTAGAAGATGATGATGGCTCTGCCTATGAACTTGCAACCGAGATTCATAGAAAATTCCGCAATGTACTTTTTATCATGATTGAGGACCAACCTCAATACAAACTTTGGGTTCATCAATGTCTTTTACTGACCAACTATTTCATCAAAATATACGGAACGCAAAATCAACACGAGATGTCACAAATTTTTCACAGTATCAATATAGCACATGTTAAACTGTCTGGTTATCTCAGCGATATAAAAGAGCCTAGCATACCTACTGAGCAACCAATGACTGAGGAAGCATGGTTGAAATGGGTTGATTATGAATCGAAAAAACGAACAGCTTTTTTTGCATTTATTCTGGATACCCAGCACGCAACTTTGTTTAGCCACGCTCAGCTAATTTCAGCATTTGAAATAAATCTAGAATTGCCTTGTTCTGATGCCTGTTGGCATGCCAAAGACATAAATCAGTTCAAGCATTTCCATGATATCCAGCCTTGCTATGTCCAAAAAAGACCTAAACCGGATGCTGAAGACGTGGAAATTGAAGTAGCCCCACTGTTATCTGCTCGGCTTCCAAAAAATAACTTGGGCTCAGGCTTTAAGCAAGATGGCGAAGAAAAAGTTTTACTGTATTCTGGAATAAGAGGTGAAGGGCACTGGCCAAGCTTACTTTTTTCGTTGAGAAGAATCATGTCACCGTATAAGGAAACACAAAAAGAATATTCTCTCGACTGTTTTTCACAATTTACGAGGTATATACTACTTCACGGCTTACTAAGTATATGGTGGGATATGCAATGGCGTGGCTTAATGGATATGGGCATAATATCTAAACGAAGAATGGGCGAATTTCGGTGTCGTATGCTCTCTGCAATCAAAAGCTGGAGAGAGTATTTTAACAGGCATCTTAAGCATTTAAAGACCCCCAATTTCTCCCATATCGTACCTCCTAATTTAACTTTGATTCCTAAACGTCCTATCGCAAAAAGACTTTCTAGCTCCAAGGAAAAATATGCACCTGATAGATTACTGAACTATTACGGCAGATCGCTTTTGCAATGTAAAAATTGGTCTTTGTACAATCTAAGCTTAGTGACACTGTATGTCGATTTCTCAACATTGACCACTTTTGCTAAGGGGCTGTCAGCTAAAAAAAGAAGTGAACGGCCCAATGAAAACAACTCTACTGCACAATCTCTAGAGCAACTCAAAGCACATAAAGCAATTTCTAATTGGGCTACATCTGATGATGCTGAATGTGCAGCTTGGTATTCTGCTAAATTTCTAAGCACGATTCTTAGATCAAAAAATCCGATAAAGCATGTGGGCGTTATAACTTGGTCTATTTTTCTTACAACATTGACTCTTTGGGCTTATGAAGTTACTCGACCAACAGGTTCTAACGAGGAAGATTCATCTGGAACTTACAGCAACTTACATTTATCACCAGAATATCTCACAAACTATTTCGTTGCGTATCAGGATTCTGTAAAGTATCTAAAATCAGTTATTGAGGGTCAATGTAGAAAGGCTCAACAACAACAGTCGAGAAAAGCCCCTATATCATCGCACGAGAACGAGCCTATTCTAGTGATGGCACTTGTGGCGTATTCTTACCATATACTAAAGCATAATTATAAAGGTATCAATAAGTCAGGCGCGCCTGTGTTGGCAAACATTCTAGAGAAATGGGCCAATGATGATATGAAGTAACAGAGTTTTGCTGTTTTGGATCACATATTTAATATAACAATAATCTTACCACTGTACATAATACCAATCATTGTGTTAATTAAACCAATATATCTAGCATCTTCAGTTTAAAATTTAACTGAGCCTACTGGTTTACGTACTACACCAGATATCTTTTAGCTGATCAGAGAATTTTTTAATCCACGTTCTGAATAAATATATTACGTTTATACATAAAAAATAATTTATAAAGTATCTGTGGAACTAACGTATGCCCAAGTAATTTTCCTCCACCTCCCTGATCACTGAAAAATACATTTCAATCGTTGCCTTAGTCATAGAGCTTTTCATATCAATTGAAAGCTGCTGTGTAATAATTTTAGGCCATAAAGATTATACCACTATACTCAGCCTGTTGATCGGCCATGATGCTGCTAAATAGGAGATGAATATTTAGAACAGCTGCGGCTTCCATATGAGCTCAAAGTGATAAAATTTAATACAGAATTTATGAGAAAGTAAGCTTCTAAGGAATGAGAGATCCAGTCTATCTCTGTACTGTGTAACGGATATACCAAAAATAATATATATATATCCGGATATATTATATAGCATGTAAACACCTAGTAACACAATTAGATAAATTTTCTTCTATATAATAGCTAATAGAATGGTTTTTGAGTGATGAACAATGATTTGTAGTTTGGACAAAAAGGTGTTATATCTTCTCAATATGAAGTCACAGCTGGTTTAGTTTACAAAGAAAGACCACTTTACCATTGAGGTCACCGGAAAGTAAAAAACTGGCCGGTGGACATATGTACGTACTGTACATAAGAGCTATTAGACACCAAGCATTCTGATGATACACATTTTACAGTTAGGGTTAAACCTATTCAGTTTTCAGTATTTCATATTGGTCAAGAGACCATGGAAGGTTTAACGAAGACCCCATACATTACTAAACGATCTTATACTAACACTCAAATACGGCCAAATTGGAGTTCTGTTAAACAAAATTTGTACATTCACGGGAGCTCCAAACTGGGTTAGAATATTTACATAATCAGATGGATAGGTCAATGTACGTAGATATAGGAAAACATTGTATAAGTAGATACACTTTTGAAAAATGTTTGATAGCGTAGAGTGTAGTATAGTTGATTTGACAATTGTTACCAATAGTATGCAAATTTCATAATATTATGGAATTTCTGAGCAAAAATTAGTTCCGCATAATTTATTATATTATCTTAATAATTAATAGCGATTATCAAGTTATTAGATCAAGACCAGTGGTACTAGTGAGCGGCACTGTGAGCCTAACAGTCTACTGGCATCTAAGAGTTTATTCTCTAATATAAGGGCACACTTATATTACAGGTCCGTAATTTTTTTCTACCACACTACAGCCGAAGTCAACTTTCCAATCGGCATCACCCATATATATAGATACATAGATATATGTACAGTACATAAAAAAATCTAAGAAATATGTTAGCTGTAAATTGAAACTGAATCAATGAATGCTGAAGAAACGCTCTTTACTAAAGACTGGAATGTCTGTAGTAACGAGAAGCGACGATCAGATCCCAATGTGTACAGTACGTCAGTGGTTTTAGACATGGTTGGTATCGATCAAACCAGCACTCACTGTACAATTAAATTTGAAATTTAAAAAAAGGTAAAGTTAGATTGTTGATGCTGGATCAACTACAAGATAAAACGGAAAGTTTTCACAACAATATTGGAAGTTACTGGTATAAACGTTTGATCGATGATAAAATACTATAATATTATACAGTAATTGCAATTAACTGTATTAACTTTATATCATTATATAAAAACAATTGAGCTTAACCTTACCCTGAAACTAAAAAAAGGACTGAATTGAGTGGTAAGTTGGTAACCTAGAGCAAGAATTTCAAACTTCATCGTAGAGCGAATAGCATTGAGTTATTCTAACTTTCGCGTGAGCCTATACGGAAATAGATATAAAATCTAAGCTCGAATTTCTTCAGTCATGCTCCATCTTTGTTGACCACTTGAACAATACCTGACTATGATTCGATTAGCAGCACACGGGCGTACATATCAACCACTTTTCAAATATAATGCCATTAGGGGTATTTCTTCAGCTGAACTCACTAATTCGCTAGCAAGGGCTCATTCACCCTATCTTCAGGATCATAAAAACAATCCCGTTAGTTGGCAAGAATGGACGAAGGAATCGGTTTCTCACGCACGTAAAGTAGAGAAACCGATATTCCTTTCAATTGGATATAAATGCTGTCACTGGTGCAATCTAATGAATCACGAGTCATATTCGGATCCCAATGTCGCACAATTAATTAATACGAATTTCGTCCCTGTTAAGGTTGACCGTGATGAAAGGCCGGATATTGAAGCATTGTACTCCATGTATATGCAAGTCACGAGAAAACAAAGCGGTTGGCCGATGAACTTATTTTTGGACCCGAAATCTTTGGTTCCATTTTTCTCAGGGATGTATTGGCCAAAAGAGTTCACGAATCCCGCGAATCCGGCTTTTTCAGATATTCTCAAGGGCGTGGCTGATGCATGGACACAGAATCCTCAACGTTATGCGGATATTGCGTCGGAAGTTAAGAAAAATTTGATACATTTGCACGAACAAAAGACAACTACTGGGAAAGTATTAGAAGATGTCAAGGGCTCTAAAATATTCGATCGCGTTAGAGAGTATTTTACGAATAAGTTTGATGCAAGTTTTGGTGGATTCTCGGAAGCTCCAAAATTCCCATGTCCCCATATTGTTTCATTTCTCATCAACAATGCTGATATTGTAGGCGAAGATCTGAAAGACAAAGCTCTATATACACTTAAAAAAATTGGTAAAAGCGCTTTGAACGATCATTTAGGAAGAGGATTTTCTCGTTATTCTGTCACTGTAGACTGGACACTACCTCACTTTGAAAAACTACTAGTTGATCAAGCTCTTCTACTTACTGCCTTTGCTGATGCATATACAGTGTCAACATCTGAATCTGATAAAACCGAATTCTTAGGTTATATTGAAAGTTTAATAAGATATATAACAGAGGAGTTGGCTTCATCAGATCACGGTGCTTTTTATTCTGGAGAAAAGTCTGATTCTCTACCATCAAAAACAATCGCACCCAAAGAAACGAATTCTCCAGACGACTATCAAGAAGTTGAAGGTGGATATTATTTATGGCAATACGATGATTTTTCCAAACCTCTCTCTATGATTGAGAGTGATGTTGCAGCCACCTACTTCAATATTCAAGAGTTTGGTAACATTGATTCTGAAATCGACCTGGATCGCGGTTTATCATTTCAAAACACGCTTTATATAAACAAATCTTATAAAGAGGTGGGGTCGTTTTTTGGACTTAGCGCTGAAAAAACAAAGGACATAGTTGAATCCGCAAGAAAAAAGTTGCAAACTTACAGACTTGAAACACGAAATCGCCCTGAATTTGACAAAAAGATTCTTGCGGGATGGAACGGAGTTGCTATATCTGCTCTTTCTCATGCATCCAAAATAATACATGACGATCGTCCTGACCTCAGTGATCTTGCGCTCAAATCTGCCGAACAAGTTGCTACATTCATTCAATCTACTCTTTTTGATTCTTCAACCAACACACTCTTTCGTGTGTATAATTCCAATACTGTCTCCCCAGCTTGTGGATTGCTCGAAGACTATACCTATACGATATCTGGCCTGCTAAACCTTTACTCAGTAACTTTGAAAACTGAGTATCTAGAATTTGCAGACAAACTACAAAAAACTCAAAACGAGTTGTTTTGGGACGAAAATGGAGGGTTCTTTACAGTTGATGCTGAAAGTTGTAAAAAGGATGAACTTTTTTTGAGGCCGAAGCTAAGTTTTGACGGAGCTGAACCTTCAGCTAATGGAGTTGCAACAGAGAATTTACTCAGACTTGGGAAGGCGCTAGGGAAAAAAGAATATCTGGATAAATCTGAAGGAGTCGTCAAGGCATTTTTGCAAGACATTAGCGACCAACCCTATAGTTATTGTAGTTTACTAGGGAGTGCCAGAAACTTCTTAAAATTGTAAGTAAAAATTTAGTATGCTGCTCATGTAGAAAATTGTCAAATAAATAAATCATACTTTTGTATACCAGTATATAATATATATATTATATCTATTTTACAACGCTTTTTAATACAAGTTATCCTTTCTAGGATAGGATGGGTAAAATGGGCCAAAGAGCTAACTGTCAAATAAAAATAAAAAAAATAATCATTATGTTTATACTTCAATAAGTAGGCATAGCTTTGTTTCGGTTACATGGAGATGTATAAATCAAGAGTTACCAAAATATAATCCGATACAATTTAGCTTGCCAAATGCAATTATACCTCATCCTCACTGCTTTCAAACCTTTTGGCTATATCGTCGAAGCCCTTACTCCCAACCTCAGTGCTAGTTCCTACACCCATCATGGTCTTCGAATATTTAAATGCTTGCGGTGGCGACATTTCAGGCAGCTCTGAAGGAGAGTCTGGTGCCTGTAACTCAAATGCTAAAATGTTGCCCTTACCAGCCTGTGGCTTTGAAATTACCGGAGTAGATAAATCTTCAGATGCCGAAGGTTCATTCATGCGAATTGCAAGAGGCGTTCGTGGTGAGAATTTTGTCTGTAAAGTGGGTTCCGTTTCGTATGGCGACGAATCAAAACGGGATGCAAATGTGGATGTTGTGCGCCGTGGTGTTGAGGGCTCTTCTTTACGCGATGTCTTTCCTATCGTGTCTATACCAAGATTTGCAGTTATCTCTCCGTTGACAGCTGCACTTAGATGCGAATTGAATTCCGAAGACTCTATATCCTCATCTCCTTCGCCATCTCCATCTCCATCTCCATCTCCAGTGAACTCCTGTGATTCAATCTCCCTTCTGAATGTAGAACTTTCGTCCATTGGGTCTGCTTCTTTCAATATTTCTTCATATCCGTTTAGTCGTACGTTTCCAGCTGCCTCAAAGAAAGTTTTCCAGAATTTCGTTTCTTTCCAAATCTGCTGTGATTCGAGTCCATAACGATTTATAACAGGAAGTATTGACTGCGAGACTATCTGGTTGGCCCGTGAGAAGTTACGGTCTATTTCTTGAAGTGCGAGAGTTATACGTTGTTCTGTACGTTCAAGTTCTTCAGATATGTCATTTGCCATTGCTGCAATCGTATATGGAGTATATTTTGTGAGTTTTGATGCTGATATCAGATAAGCTCAAAATATAGAAACGCTTTCAATATCTTGAAATGGTTGATGTTATACAAACGTGTGATCGATTATTCGTAAAATAATATCAACGCGAAACTCGAAATCTGGCGCGTACAACTGCATTAAGTTTTAAATTTCTGTTGGAAAAATAAAAATGTTGGAGCTACTGTAACTTAAATTTACATCAAATCAATAATGCATTAAATGCGTTTACGGTCTTAAATGCAATAAAAAAAATGCGTGCAAGAAGTTCTTTAAATTTTAGGTTTGGTGAGTGAGTGCACACATCGAAGGTGAAGGCACGTAGCCATGTCTTGTGAAATATCAAAAATTGAGCTAATGATACAATAAATGACTTACGGTCTAAAAGTTTTGATAAGTTGGTTCTAGAAAAGCACTCACAAAGGCATCATTGGCAACGTTAGTTTCTACCAACAAAAGCTGGGATTGCTGTGTTATTACTAACAAACTTATATCCTACTCCGACTTCGACTTTCACTAAAAGATCGTACGTTTGAAGATCAAAGAAGTATATTAGGATATTCTTTCTATTGATTGTAACTAGACTTAAGGTGTCGGTAACACATTCAGATATTTTTTTTGCTTTGTGATATTATAATTTTATACCCATATAGTATCCAATTGCTCCAGCTTCGTAACTAAGAAGCTCCCGAGTCTTTCCAAAAGCCTCTTGTACTGTACATTTTGTAGGGTTGATTGATGTATATTAACGTTATTATTACGTTTAACACCACGTAACTTATTGGACCAGTGCTAGATTTCAATACCATACAGAAAAGGCTTCTATTCAAAAGCTTTGGTAAAATGCTGTCATATTATATGAGCTTTACCGTTATATGCCTTTTATAATCTAGATGTCCTTCTCAACACCAAAAAGTTGTAATTTTTAGTCTATACAGTAAAGACTTATATATAATATAATATAGTATTAACTACCTATTGCGCTCAAAAAAACAATAACCGTCAGGCCAGTACGCTTGTTGATGCTTTTTGATTCATACATAGTAACAATCGCCAAATTTGAAAATCAACAACAATTTGTGACTGTATCGTACAAATATTTATTATTTTTGTAAAATCATTGTTCAGAATACAAGAAAAGGAAAATTAATATGTCACAATTACAAATTTGCGCTCAAAGAGTAGAGCAACCTTTATAGCAGATTAACAGAAGCAACAAGAACTCTTTATTAGCTCATAGCTTACTGTATATTATCACAGTACATTACACCTATATGATATGCTCAACATGTTAGCGGTACAAGAAATTATTATGCTGCTAGTCGGTCCAATTCATCTAAGAATGTATATGGGCCCCCTATGAAAAGTCAAGAACATACCCACAATTACAATCTCAATTGAATCAGTATCATATAAGCTGGTTTTGACTTAAGTGGAACGAGAAAAAATTATGTCTAATCTGCCAACATAATTAATAAGATTGGTCACTGCCTTTGGTACACAAATCCAAATAGACAGTTTAACTAAAAACGAGATTCATTCATAATCAGTTTATTGTCCTATGCCAAATAACTTATAAAAAATTTAAAAACGAGATATTGATATAAGATGAATTTCACTCACTTTTGCACAATCCTCTAAGGATAAAAGAAGCGAGTTGAAACCCGCAGGTTGTTATTAACAAAAAATGTGGTGATATTACTGTAGTTTAGTGCTTTAAACTGACCAATATCCTAAAAAAAATAGCACTATTCTACAAAACTTGGAGTCTCAGCACTTCAGTAGAGCTGAGATTTGCGTAAATTATACCTTGAGCACTAATTGATTAATGGTGTCGCTTGTATATTTTACACTTAATTAAACAGATGAACTGAGCGTTATTTAAGAGACCGTTTCATTCAAAGCATGAAATCTTAAAAAATACAGAGAAAACTATAATAGTAATACAACAGTATTGGTACATTTAGATCTTTCGGGATCAATGGGCTTAAACTAAAAGTTGAACCACTGGCAGTTGACGTTGCTGACTGCTAGAATGTCATGATAATGCCAGTGAACAAGTTGGAAAGAAATAGCAATCAAGAATGAACAGACGAAAGAGAGGACGAGCGAATAAATGAAGGAAAAAAAACAAATAGCAAGAAGTATATATCGATAAATGATTTGTCCCAAAGAGTTCAAAAAATACCAAAATGGTTAGTTAGTATATCCGATTTTACTGGAGGTCGGATTTTGTGGAGAGATGATTAGATAAAAAAAATAGACTTCCGTAAAAAAGCTTATTATTTCAGTGATCTCCGCATTTTTAGCCAACTGTTCGTTTATACTACCTCCCCACACGTCACTATCTCACGCCCTATATTCAATGATACACAATATCTTGCGTTCGAGAATCGCCACACAGCTCACAAAGCTGTGTACTCTAACCCAATTGCGCAGTATTGGAACCTACGGGTCTCAAGCTCAATCTCGGCTTGCTGGGCGAACCGTTCTAATCACAGGTGCATCTTCTGGCATTGGATCAGCAACAGCTATTGAGCTGGCTAAGGCTGCTGATGGGGATTTAAAACTTGTACTAGCTGCCCGGAGACTGGAGCGACTTGAAGAACTAAAAAAAACACTCCACAATCTTGTTCCCACTGTAGAGGTTGAGTGCTTGAAAGTCGATGTTTCAAAGTACGAAGAACTAGATAAAGTAGGATTTGAAAATATGAAGATTGATGTGTTGATAAACAACGCGGGGCTGGTTCAAGGACTTGACACTGTTGATAAAGTGTCGCAGGAAGATATGGCGACAATGTTGAACACTAACGTTTTCGGATTGTTCAAGCTCACTCAGTTGGTTTTGCCCGGAATGTTGGAGCGCAACTATGGTGATATCGTTAACATTGGGTCAATTGCTGGACTGGATGCGTACAGCGGTGCTTCTGTTTATTGTGCATCGAAGGCTGCAGTCCATTCGTTCTCCCGGTCATTGCGAGAAGAAACAGTCAACAAGAAGGGTGTGAGAGTTTTGGAAGTCATGCCTGGGGCAGTTGAGACTGAATTTAGCTTGGTCAGGTTTAAAGGAGATGACGAAAAGGCCAAGGGAGTATACAAAGGAACTGAGCCTCTGACTCCTGAAGATGTTGCAGAGATTATAACCTTTGGAGTTACTAGGAGAAGAAACCTGGTTTTAGCGGAAAGTTTGGTTTTCCCTAGCCACCAAGCGTCTGCTCATGTAATATTTAAGGGGAACAATTAGGGGTGAAACGATCTTCAATCTCATTATGATATTTCTCTTATTGTCAGATATGAAGCCTTGAGATAGAAGAGGTTATATTCGACTATAAAAATTACAAAGTCAATAATTAGAATAGTTTTGTTTACGAAAATATAAAGATTTTTCCAATGCTTAACAGTATCATAGAGGCATTATCAAATTTTGATAATTTTTTTTTTTTTTTTTTTTGCCTGTAGTAATTTACATATTAAGAATTGAGTACACGCGGTACATGCCCAATAGGAAAAGCACATTGTTGCGTGTAGCAAGTATGAGTATGTTCCTAAATCATGCCATCTACTAACTAATTGTGACTAGCTGTTTGAGACAGGTGGGAATCTCATCTTCTCATCTTTACTGTTACATGACAATGGACCGTGAAGGTGTGGAGAGTGATGATATAGGCTGACATGGAGAAACATATAATAAAAGCTCTCAACTAGTTATACTATTGAAAAGGAATAATCAAAAAGTAAAGCTTGGATCTGCCCATATATAAATATCTATTCTTGCTGAAAATATGTCAAGACATGGGTGCCCAAAATAGACCATTGGGTTGGTTAGTCTATTATTAGCACAGTGTCTATTAAATTCACAACACTATTAAGGGCACTTGCCAAATAGTTAACCATTGTAAATGTAAACCACTACGTGATCTAGCATTTCAAGTCTCCCAATGGAAAGGATGGGCAACTGTATGTACGATATTGCACATGCTCATAAAAGGAGGGCAGCTAGCCCAAAGAAGTTAACGCTTTCAAGGTGATTTGAATTTCCAAAGCCGCTAGTGTATAATGTACATGAGTCTCATGAGAAATAACTTCCAATAAGAGATATTCTGCAGTCGAATATACATTATGGTGCACGTCATGAAAAATATTACGGTGGTCGAGTTTTATATTCAGGCGAATGTATGAAATATCTATGTGATGATTTAATAATTTCATTAGCGACATGTCAGGTTCTCGTTGCCATGCAGTGCGGAGAGGAAGGTGTCAATTCAAAACAGCCGATTGGAAGCTACTGATTAATCTCCGGGGTAAGAACTTTCAATTTTGAATTTTCAATACAACTGAGCTGAGTGTTTGGATTTATAAACTCGAATTGCATGGATTGGCCTCACAAAATGGGAAACGCGAGAGTTACGCGCTGAGGATTATTGTTTCTGTTACAGTACTGTACACATGTTGACAGAACCTGATATAGCTAAAACTTTACAAACATTTTCGTAGCCAAGGCAGGTGCTTGTCGGTGTTTTTGAAAAATTCATAAGCGTAAATAGATACATGTGTACCTGGGTTTCAAGTTTGCAATAGGTATGGATGGAATTTGTCACTGTGAGTATTCACAATTGCGTGGAAATTTTTATATGCTGGCATATGGAACAAAGTATATAGTGACTACTGAGAGAATAAGGCTAATATTATTGGGGAGGTTTGTCAAGCGGATATGGTTATTTGCTGTTAGTATCAGGCTGATAGCTACCGATAGCTTTTACTAGCTTATCTAGTGGCGCGAGCGCACAAGAAGGGAATATAAACATTCTGTTATCGTAGTGTGAAACAGATAGTGCGATCGCCAATTTGTTATGACCGCCATATCAGACTCGCTTAAGCTTCAAAATGGCCAACTATTCTTCCTAATGGAACCCAAAGCGAACCCAAAAGGAACCTATTGTACGTGTACAGCAAACACTACGGGCATAATAAGATACAAAACAATTCACAGAAAGTCTTGTCAATATTAAGTTAGTTGGTATATACACACATTGTTTACAAGCCTTGAGTACAAAGTAAAACTATCTGAGTGAGTAAGTTTATAAGTTTAAGATAAAGACATTCGATGCCTGCTGCTTTTGTTATTGTTGTTGTTGTTGTTGATATCCATCGCGTTCCTTCTTCTCCACCGTTCACCCCTCCTCCTTTTTTCTTTGGTTAGAATCGCGGATCATGTTGAATGGCTGGCTGGCTGGCTCTCAATTTCTCAAATCGGTGAAGTCACAACGAAAAAATAAGCAGCTAAGAAGCGCTACTAAAAATAGCGACTAGGTCCAAACGGGCAAAAAATAAATAGAAGCCCAAAAAATCTAAATTTAACTCCAGCCATGTTAATTTTAGATTTTGGCACACAAACAAAAGTTTCTATTGGGATTTTTGACTTTTCCTTCCTTCTTTCCTTCCCCCCCTCCAATATCAATCGAGAAATTTCTATTGCCTCCAGATGAGTCCTCAGTCAATTTATTTGCCTCTTTCGTGACTTTTGTTTTCAATTTCCAGTCAGCTAACACTATCATGTGTAGGTTGCCCTGACGTTTCTTTTTTGCTAACAAGTTGAGAGACAAAAACACTAAAACTAACCATTTTTGTTTTTTTTGTCTCTCACTTTGTCTTGCCCTCTATCAATTTGCTGTCGCCTAGCAGTTAGAACCTATAAATACATCGTCAATCCCTCGCCAGTTGGAATTCTTTCTCTCTTTCTCACGGTTTGATCTGTTTTGCTCTCCGTAAGGCAACCGATATCTTTAGTATAATCTCACATAAAAATGCAGCTTTTGATGAGAGCCATCACGGCTCAAATTCTCACAACTGCATCAACCATTCTCATCATGTCCCTGTTAGCATCTTTCTCCCTAATAATTTCCCCTTTCACATCAAAGTACGCAATATTCACTTACATATCTCACCAACCATTAGTAGAGCAAATTCGCATGGCTTTCGACGGGTTCAAGCCCAAAAAGCGTTACATGATTGGGCAAACCGGTAACTCGCGCCGATGGTGGAGTATGATGGGAATATTCTCTATTGCTCTTATAGGTTTAGTTGCATCTTTTGTTTCGACTGCAGTTCTCCAAACATCTCATACAGAACTAAAAAACTCCATCGATGGCAACAATATTGCTTTAAGGTCAATCGACAAAATGCCAACAATGAACAAGTACGGAGACAATGGAAACGTTAAATACCCTGTTATTGGCGATGAATTCTTGGGGCCTGATATGGCAAAAGCTAGAGCTTTAGCAAATGGTTTCCCTAAGGATGTCATGCCCACTGATTCCTGGACTGAGGGAATTAAATATTCAGCAGACACAACTCCTGAATTTAGTGGAAATGTTTCAGTAACTTTCAGCGATCCCAATTGGCTTTCGATTAAGGGTGAAGACGGTCTAACAACAACTGTCCGCATGTCGATTGATGGAATTAAAGCAAATGGACTACCATCTTCCTCTCCTGGTACTTTGTCTGCTCAAATTCTTGACAATGGTAGTCCTGCTCTTTTTGATGTGCCTATGGTATCATCCCCTTCTTCCTCCGGATCATCCAATTATGCATTCATGGTATCCGGAATCAACACTTTAGACTATATTCAATTTAATCTTCGCAAATTCGAATCGCAGCAGTGGGTTCAGGGTGACAATCTTGAGCTTTATTACGCATATGTTGCTTCACAGGACAGTTTCACTAACTCTAATGGAACTCTTATGTTCAACTATACATATGATTATTCTTCTATGAAAACCTATGATAAGTCTACTCTTGAAGATGATCTCAAAAAAGGAGGCGATAGCAACGTTACGATGGGAATGATTCTCATGCGCAATACTACTAAAGAAACCGACTCTTTCCAGACTTATCATCTGCTCAAGCGTGCTGTTTATCGTGAGTCTTCTATAACTTCCGCTAACAACACGCTCAATCTGGCCGAATTTCAGTACACTTTACAGATAACTAAACTTGCCAAACTTGCAGGTATGACAAAGACTGGAAAGGGAATCACTAGAGATTTGATTTCCCCCTACAAAGTTAAGTACACTGCCTCAGGCAAAGACCAAGACCTACCCCTGACACCAGTCTTCCGAACTAGTCAGCCAGACTATTTGAACGTGGCCAGTCTTGTCAAAACTTCTACCTTCTACGCTTCTTTTACACCCGAAACCTACGTCGATGTTTTCCCTATGATAATTCTGATCATTGTCGAAGGTGCCTTAATCCTTCTATTTGAGACCCTTGGATTTTTATGGAACTTTCATCGCCCTAAGACACGGGCTTACAGTCTTCCACTACAGCTTCTCAACTTCCTTCTTTACACTCCTAATACTGTTCTTCGTCCTGTGTTCCAGAAGATTAGGAAAGCAAATCTCAATATGGTCGATGGATATGATCCTGATAGTGGATATAACCATCTGGGTCTGGTAGCTCCAGAAGATGCAGAAAGAGTGACGAGGGCCGAGCCTGATGTACCATATGGACTAGTACCTAATAAAGAACTAGGATTGGGGGACGGCGCCCTTGCTTCTGAAGAGATGTTAGCATATAAAAAGCCAAATAGGCCCATCAGTTACGGGGTGTAGCATTTTTAATTTGTTTGTCATTTTAGCATATTTATTTTAATTTATCATCATGTTTTATAGTTTGTTTTCATCTTTTAGATATCAAAAGCTATCAAGGGAAAATGGTAGTGATAGAAGGTCTTGATAAGATAGTACACATAGCGTCGTTAGATATTTCATGCTGTACAGTATACACAAGGATTCCATTAACATTCTCTTGCAGTTTAAACGACAAGCCAAAGTTACTTAACAGACGTTCACAACCACCCCTGGACACATTAAATACCATTTATATACTCATATAGAGTTAGATACAGTTCTGAGATTGCACGAGCGCCCTTTGTTGATGGCCCCTGGGAATGCTTAGCAGAGATAGTTTGAAAAAAGGGGACGGTTTAAGGTACACAGTTTCAGGGCAAAGTTACAGCAGGTTGACTCATGTCTAACAATTAACCATAATAATTATACAAGAATTTCTAATCGGCTTCATGAATTGTAGAGCGACGAAATTCATTTCATTCGATGTTTTTCTGTGAGGAATGCGGTACCAAGCGTAACCTACTTGTACTTTCCAATTTTTGTACCAAAGGTTTTTGAGATTTTGGATGTCGCAGAGATTTCAACGGGAGCATCAACAATACAGAAATGCCCCTAAATTGTGATGATTTTGTATGACCTGAATTTCCAAATCTCCTATATAGCACTATAACATAGCTCCATAATCTTATAACCCCAGATCTACGAAGTTGAGATCAAACCGATACTGGAACAAGCTGTCAAATTAATTTAGATTATGATTGGGCACCAAAATTGGTACTTAGTCAACGATGTTCTCTAACCTTGAAACTATTAATGCGGGCATCAATAGTTCGGTGCACCGTAACCAGTATATGCTGTTAGTCATCGGTATACAACAGTGCGTTGAAAGCCCGATCCAGCGCTAGATAGGCCGGGAACTTTCACATAACTAGCGTATGTATATACTATAGCCATAGCCAGTCACATAAGATAGTGAGTAACACAAAGGTACGTACAACAGCAAGATGGTCTCTAGCGGCACACTGGATGTTCAAACTGCAATATTATTTGAGGTTTGTTTTTTCGATAGCACTAAATAAAGCTAAATTGAATATACTAAGCGCTATATACCTTTCACGGCCTAGCATGTGTAACGAACAACGATTAGCGAACTATCGTAAATTGGGATCAGTCGTCAATACGCCATAATAGCATTAAAATTTATGTGGTTCATCAATCAACTCACTGTAACACTAGAATTAATTACCTTTCAGTATTAGGTTTAAATTATTGACCATTCCCATGTTTAGTGCTTTTTTTCTTTCTAGTCCTTCCCTTCATTTCTCTGACAAAAAGTAGCTATAGAATATCAAGTCCTGGCGATACTCAGAGGCTCGTAGGAAATAATGTTGCAGAGCCAACAATCTCGTTCACATTTTAGAGTACATAGTTCGACAGATCGCCAGAAAGACCATCATGATTCTTCGACACAACAACAAGCGTCTATTTTCCAGCTGCCGAATGAATCACAAGATTCTTTTTTCGAACTGGACGCGCAATTCAACCACAGTTGTCCGTTTGTTGAGTGGATTGGTGTCTCATCAACTCCAGAGCGATCGCGTTCGAGTTCGGCATCAATACCAGAGACTCCACTAGATTCAGTGCCTTCTGACGCGGAAATCGGTCAAAGCGGACTGCCCACACAGTTCAGCACAAGTGAGGAAAACAAGAAGGAATTGAAAAACCTGAAAACCGAAAAACTAAATTTACCACCACCACGCAACTTTAATTCGTCTTCTCCCCCCTTAACCACAACAAACAACAGCCTTGTTTCCAGCCCTTCCGTCCCAGATTTCTCTTCAAATTTGCTGAAGTCCAAATTGAAAGATTCAAGCTATCGGAATCGACGGTTGTCTCTAGATTTGGAATATTCACTGCAAGGAAGTACTATAGCTTGTCTTAAACCACTGCCACCCTTACCAAACCACCACCAACAACAAAAACAACGGCGGCTACATTACCCACAACCATATCAACAGTTTCAGTACCTACAGTATCGACACAGACAGAGACCTTCATCCCTTATACTTGAACTCGAAGGCACAAAACGCGGCTCATTTGTCATAGAGCATATCGGCTTCCCCGACCCTTACCAAGATTACTGTTCCGACTCAGACGAGAACTCAGAACTAGCCTTTGAACTACAGTCACGGACATCAGGAATAATGCTCAAGTCCAGCAACGCTTCGTTGAAAACACAGAAACGTCCTCATTTTTTCAGACGACTCTTCGGAGGGGGTAGCAGCAGCAGCAGCAACAGCAATAGCAGCAGCAACTCCAGCTCCCAAAAGCTAAATGGGATCTCTACACCATCGACGGTCTCACTACAATCGACACTTGCATCTAGTGGGCCAGGTACTAAACCCAAATCTAGTACAGCAAGTACACCCAATCTCAAAGAGAACCAGCGCGCTTCAACGACTTCTAACTCCAGCTCTAATTCCAACACCCAAGTAAGTTTGTTTTTGAATTTCATCCCTGTCTTTCACCTTAAATTCTATTTTGTATTTTCTTCTTATTATTATTATTTTTTTTTCTTGTTAGCCCACCCACCCACCACCCACTAAACCCCCTTGATGAGATGAGTTCTTCTAATGCGCTTTGTATGCTACATTAGTTTCCCCTAACATCAACCTGTCCTTCCTTTTCTTTTTCCATTTTTTTCCACTGAATTTTTTTATTTTTACTTTTATTCCATATCAAAAGATATATCTTTTGAGGCTTACAATACCTGCTTGATTCTTGTTCGTCTAATTGAGACTACACATACTAACTTTTGTACCTCTTTTTCTTTCGTTTTGAGTATTAGGCTGATCAAATCAACACTGCTTCTACTCCAGTGATAGAAACCCGTAATATTTCAGAGCCTGTTAGTGCAGTCAACACCAGTGACAACGGCCCTGTAACTCCTGAACGCTCAAAATCTTTATCATCGGAATCAACAAACACCATTAAACAAGTCCCTACAACTTCGAACCAGCCAGAACCTAAACTCCTTCTCGAAATTGAACCGTCTTCTCCATTTTTTGTCAATTCCAAAAATATTCTAGGCATAGACTGCTCGACTAATGTAACTGGAGCTAGTCCTGCGACAACTATTACAAACAAGATGAATAAAGAAAACGAGCCAGAAAGTGACCCAACAACAATCGTCTTATCGCCTAATGAAAATGTGGCTGTCAGCCCTTCCAAAACTATTCCTACGGAGGATCAAATCCCGTCAATTCCAACTACTCCTATAGACTCAATTTCTCCTTCAGCCGAATACTTTACGCCAATATCCAATCCGGTCTCTTCAAAAACACCCAGTCCTACTCAGTCCATTGACAATGTCGCCGAGACAGCACAAGAGTTCTTCGATGGAACTAGTACAATACTCCCATTTGACAACTATGTCAGCTATCTAGGAGACGAAGGTGATGCTAGGAAGGAACTGCGACAGAGCTTTATGAGCTTGTTTCCTTTTAAGGGAAAGTCTATTCTTGCATCTTTAAGAGATTTATGCGAAAAGCTACATATGCGAGGTGAATCGCAGCAGCTGGATCGAATTATGGAATCGTTCTCAAGGGCTTGGGATTTAATGAATCCTCATCACGGTTTTGGTGATAGAATGGTTGTTTACACAATCGCATATGCTTTGTTACTTCTAAATACGGACTTGTATGCAGCTGACCATACATCAAACAAAAAAATATCAAAATCTCAATTTGTGTCTAATACATGGGAGACTATTGGAAATCATATATCAACGCTTGAACCATCGCGTAAAAATGAACTGAAGAAAAGAGCCTCTGAAGGAAGGGCCATTGAAAAAATTAATAATAATACTCACAACAGGAAATCAACAATGTCCTATGCTATGAAGGATGACACCTTGGTTCTTGTCAATGAATCAACTGCCATACTATTCACAAAAGAGTGGCAGTTTCACGTGGAATCAGTTTTAAAGGTTTTCTACACATCTATATCTAGAGAGCCATTGGAATTGCATTCATTGTCCCCACCATCTACCATCACAGCTGTTTCGTCAAATACAGCGCTATCAATGTCAAACAGCCCTGGTATGAATTCAACTAGCTCCTTTATGTCTTATCACAGTGGGTTGAACAACATCATGCCAACAATCTCAATGAGTCCGTCTCTCAGACAGACACCTTCTAACTCGATATTGGGACGACTAACTATGAGTAGGATGAGAAATGGCGGAGCTAAGAAAAGTTCGGCTGCGTCGTCTAGAAGAGATTCAATAAACTCAATGTTTTCATTGGACTCGACTTACTCTTTCGGATTTGGAAGACACGCAGTTGGATTTGCAGGTATGCTTGCTACATCCATGATAAAAGAGGACGATTCATCTATAGACGAAGGAACTTTAGGACATACATTTGGAGATTTTGATAAAATAGAAGAAGAACTTGCAAAAGAAGTAGAACTGGAGCTTTTGGGTGCTCCATGGGCTAAAGAGGGTTTATTGAAATACCGACCAGTTAGTAAGAAACGAAAAGATTGGCAACAAGTGTTTGTCGTTGTTCAGAGAGGTCAATTGAAAATGTTTAATTTTGACACCCCTAGCCGATCAACAACGAGTGGCCCTACCGGTGGAGTAGTGGGGTCAGGGAATTGGATGGAAAACGCAAATATGGTCGACGCTTGTCAGCTTTGTCATACAATTGCCCAAGAATTGCCATCACCTAAAAGAAACCGGTCATCAGCATACTCTGCATTATGGTCATTGACTTTGCCCGGTGGCTCTGGTGTAATGGTTTTCCAAGCTGGTACCAAGGAGATTGCAAAAGAATATGTGTACACTTGTAACTATTGGGCTGCAAGGCTTTCAAAAGAACCATTTGAAGATATGGTTTCCTCGATGGAGTACGGCTGGACCGATAACATTCTAAATCCTTCGAAGCCCAAGCCTAATCTTAGCCAATTAGAAATCAAGGACTGGCAGCCGTCTGGACAAAGTTTGATTGTTTCAGATCTTGATGAATCGCTACAGTTGTCTAACCTTAAGGCATACTTAATTAAAGCGGAGTCAAACTTGGCAAGTCATAATGAACTACGTCCTAAAATGATTGCGGCTTTTGGTAAATCTCGGGAAAATGCAGCGAATGCTCAAAAGGCAAACAGTAATTGGGAGAAAAAATCACAGCACTTGCTGCAGATGTTTGTGAGGTACAGAATATACGTGGAGAATTTGGAGAAAGCAGTAGAAGAGAAGGAGATGAAAATGAAAGGTGTTAGTATTAAAGTTGGGGATATTTAATTTGTAATTATTCTTTTTTTTTTGGTTATATTGTAAAAGGATTTATATTAATGAGCGCAATGAACAGTTTTTGTTATATTAAAAGTTTGAGTACAAATTAAAGGTTTGCATCGTAACTTATTACTACTAGAATGATCCTTTAGTCAAGGCTTTTTGTTCTCCTTTGAACTGAGAATAGAAAATGGAACGAAACGTTTAATTTTTTTTAATTCTCAAATTAAGCCTGTGTTTTGAATTTGTTCCAGCTTTAAATGGATCAATACAACGTTTCTGGAGATCCTCAACCCCTCCGTCATAACTAATCCAAATTGACTCACCTAAACTTCAACTTAAATGTAGGCGATTACCGAATAAAAGTTTGAGTTGTTTTGTTTTATTTTATTTTGTTAAGCGAGTCTGTTTCTTACCTTTCTCAACGCCTAAAGGATCAAATGTCTTAGAAGACAAAGCACTTACAAACATCAAGCGAGGATTTTTGGAAGATTTATACTGTAATAAAAAGGACATATTGTGCTTATAGTGGAATACGTCGGCTAATTACTGAGTAAGATTTAACGTGTCGTGTGCTACAAATTTTTATAAATTCTATCAAAGATACACAGAGTGCATGACATACATTTCATTAAGGCTTGTGATTTATATTGCATCTTGCAATAGAGTGTTTTCATTCAATCTTCCTCGTCCAAACCGTACCGCTATAACACCCACTCCAGAAAACAAAATAATAAAAAAAACAGGTATTATTACATCAATACTATTATTTTGCCAAACTTTGTTCAATAGTGATACCTTAGTAGGGAGCTGTTCCGATATACACATGTGAAACACAAAAAAATCCATATTCTAAAAACTTTGTCCCAACCGGGGCGTGGCATATCCGAGTATTTGGCTCCAGAACATGTTCCAAAAACAGCCAGATAGTACTGTACAGTACTGTAGGTGTCAAGAACAGTGACGACTGGGATGTGGAAGTGAAACAGTCGGAACAGTGACACGAAATGAACTAGAAACGGTCAAATGTTTGTCTAGAACATGTGTGCATTTTTTTTTGATGGGTAGCGGGTCCAGAAGTAAATAATTTGAACCACTGGTAAAGTAGAAATCCGTTAATATGTGTTAGACTGTCTATAATATATTATAGTAATATCCTATATCAACTACTTTAGATTGAGCTGTGAGACGTTTTTGACAGAATCCGCCTGGTTTTCACCTCCTGGTTGCCTTTTGTATTATAGGATTTTTGATCCTGCTGTTTCTCTGTGCCGTGTTTGGGGGACATTCAAAAGGGCAAGATGAGCATGGTGTGTTTTTTGGTGTTTGGAAACGTATTGACTCAGTGTACTGCTTTTGCAGGTTGATGTTTCTTGCTGGGATGTGACTATGGTGTCACTTAGAAGTGCGCTGATCAGTCGGTACTGTGTGTCAATAGAGAAAATGGAAGAAGGTAGAAGACAATGAGAAAGATCTTTTTTTGTATTAATATTGATATTATGACGTGCAGTGAATCACCCTAGATAAGTATAAATTCAATAGTAACTCCCAACATAGTAGCAGGAGCAGCGTACTGCTGATTATAAAGTTGACATAATGTTTTTTGGTTAATGATGATTTGTGATTTATATATTCATTCACAATCAGTTTATTGTCCTATTTATTTATATATATAAAGAGAATGCCAAATTAAGCCAGTAATACAGTATAAGAAACAAAAATAGAAGTACCAGAATCACAGGAAAAAGGAAAGCTTGGAGCTTAGAGTGCATCTATTTCGTATTTCTAGTTTCTAATATGTATTTATATTGGATAGCATGCCTCATATGTAAACTTCTATTCTATATATCCGATACATGACTAGACCAAAATGTTTTATAACATCAGATCACATATATTTTTCTAAAAAACGATACTGCACGCAACAAAATGTTTTGCACCAAGCTTCACACTTTTATCTCTGTCAAGTAGTCGGGGTATAAGAAATATTAGTATAAATATTTGTGTGACTTGAAGTGTAGTTTTCAATTCATGATGGCATATTGTTGAAATTGTCATGCTACTTTGAGTGACACTATATTCATTTTAGTCATGAATATATACAACTCACTAGGACATCCTAGATAACATATTGGCTACAGGTTAACTACAGTAGGTTGTATCAACCAAGTATATTTAAATAAAGCTCAATAATAAAGCACAACCATTATTAACCTGACAGCTGAGAAAAACTATGGAACGACCAGTATCAATATATGTGTTCTTTGCGCTGCAAATTCCGGTTAGTATTTGTTTCAAAAGCAAAGGAACTCATGATAATAGACAAGTGATTTGCAAGGTTGCAGCTGGCACTAGAAAAGCGCCAACAGGAATCAGTAAATTTCAAAAGTCTTTGTAAACAGAAATTGTCATTTATGAGGGTAACGTCTTGAAAACAAGTTCAAAAAAAGGAGTTTCTCTTCAGTGATATTATAATATATGTATATATTATAACACAACTCCTGGAGAAACCTTTTGTGGCAATTCTCTATAAATCTCATAGTTGCTTCATTAAGAAGTATGGCACAATTTTTGCTTTCTGATCTCCATCGCAAGTACTTAAGCCATTAAGTATGAGAAAACCATGGAAATATTTATCATTTGACATAAAGTGCCACTGGTATATTTACGCAGTTTGGTACGCTATTACTTTCAGGATCTCTTATAATTTCTGTAATTAACCTAAAACACTCACTCGATTACCACGACTGTTTTCAATGCGTTGAAGGTTTGAATAAGTAAAATTACGAGTAGTTTTTATAAGTTCTGTTAACAAACTGATTCACCTAAAAATGTGATACGTTCAATTGGAAAAGCAAGACTATTGTTTGAAACTGAAAAAATAACAATACGTGATACTTTAGTGTCTTTCAGACAAATAAAACAATTTCCTTCTATTGTAATGACGACGACCAACCTTCAACTCTTAGCTTTTACATATTCCTAGACGATTTTTTTAATCATAAGGCTACAGAATTTCAATTTATAGTAGAGGTCTTTACCATTAATCCCCCGAAGTCTGAGCAGGCCAAAGACAATCGTACTTACCGCAAATATTTGAGAAAAAAGGGCGAATCACGGTGTGTTATATTAAAAAAGACATTGAAATATTGTTGCATATTAAACCATTTTTCAAAGTATTTTCTACCATGGCGATTCAAGATATTCCCTTATTTTTGAGAAAAAAAGATTTTTTACAAGCTGGAAATTTCCAGCCATGGCAAAAAAGCTTCACAGATGTCCTGTATTTTAAAAAGTTCATATGAACCCAGTTTAGGTTGATTATCTAGATTTTGGAAAAAAAAAATTGTTGGCTTGTATTGTTTTTCCCTCAATGTGGCTCCATTGATCAGACCATCCTCTGTGCAATTATGTGATTTCAATAATGATTGAAAGTTGGTAGAGCAGAGTAATTGACTTTTTATATAGCTTTTTTTAGGGGACCTCTCTTCTCATCTTATTAGAGAACATCCTACGGTAAAATAAATGTCGTCATAACAGAAGTTTCAATATATTTACCATGTGTTTATTAGAGTATCTGTTAAAATCCCCCAATATATTTTATCTCTTGACAAATTTTCAATGCCCAAGTTCTTATTCCTGAATTTGCTCGGGAAATATATATATCATAGACCGCGATAGTCTGGGCATGACAACAAGAATTCGGTTGGCGATCCATTTGAGATTGATGCAATATGTACCGTAAATCATTTGAATAAAGATGTAATTATTGTTTTCGAGCTCATATTAGACACAATAAATATTGGAAAATTCGTTAGTTTCCATATGTGGGTCTTAGCTACTGGTGTAGTGTTTCAATTTCAAAACATTGAGATCCAGTTCTTTATATGTCAGATCCACAGTGTAGTATAAAAAGTTCAATTTAAGCCATTTCGCTTCACAGTTGATATAACTAAAACTAATACAATTAAAGTGCAAAATTCAATAAATATAGTGCTCCTCAAATTATTCCAGGTCGATCGATTTGTCATCATCATCATCATCTTCGTCTTCATCATCTTCGTCATTTTCATTATCATCGTCATCTTCTTCTTCATCGTCACTTTCATTTCCGTCACTACTGCTTCCATCACCTTCGTTAAAGTCTTCGTCGTCTTCGTCATCATCATCATCATCGACATTCTGCCCCATTTCTTCAACTTCCTTTTCTGCTTTGACCAGTTCTCCAGGCATAATTCCTTTTGCATCTTTTTTGGCTCTCCTCTTTTCTGCCATACTCTCGTCGTTTAATTGTTTTGATTTTACGTATTTGTCAATATTGTCAAAGCATCCTTGGTCAATCATCGAAAATTCGGTTTCACTTTGGTCCGTCTTTTTTACAACAATGTTAAATGTGGATCTGGTAATAGATGAGTAGGACACAGAAAGAATATCAGAAAGCGCGAAGAGCAAAAGAGGCTTTTTGAACCCGAAAAATAGATGAGAAGGAAGAAAGTATAAAAGCCCATCCTTGGACCCGCGATGGGCTGTAACTTGAAACACATCCGACGACACGACTTCCATTTCTCTTCGTCCAAAATACAACTCCAGCACTTCTGCGACGCTTCCATCATAGCTTTCGCCTTTTACTGGTTTGATCATACTTTTTGTTGTTTCCTCTAATATTGTTGCTTGAAAAAACTCATATTCCTGAGAATTGGGCGTGCGGTACACAATTACGAGGTTCCATTGAGGCTTAGTCTTTTCTGGAACACTGAGAATGAAGACGGATTCGATTTTGTTTGCTGAGTAGTCAAGAGCAAATTCCGGCGGATCTTGGTCTGATTTGCGAGCTAAAAGACCAGATGGGGTCAGAACAAGATCTAACTTCTTGCGCAGAGGTATCGAGATTGATATACCACGTAAAGTTAATGAAGTTAGAGGGTCGACAACAGTGTCGAAAGACTCTGACACTGCAGAAGAATCATTATCCTCTTGTAAAAGCTTTCTCTTTTTGCTTGTAGGCTCATCGGATTGTGAGCGGTAGAAATTGCATATTTGTTCGATTAGTTCTGTAAGTTGAGGATTTGATTCTGTTGTCCCAAATAAGATTACAATAGAAAGAAAAAGTTAGCTTTTGCTTCTGCATATACCTATATCGAGAGACCAGAAACATACCTGTTAAATCAGATATCTTTGACTTTAACTCGTCTGGCAGGTCGTAGAACAAAGAATCTGTGTTCTCCATGGTGAATTCGTAGTGTATCAAACGCTGAAAATATATGAAAAAAAAAAGGTTTGGTTTTCACTAGTACCAGCCATATATTGTTTCTTCCTATCTTTCTCAAGGCTGGTTACCGGCCTAAAATCTACACTTCTAAGTTTTCTCCTTTTTCCTTTTCACTTTTTTGACCCCCTACTGCAACGAACTAGAACTGAACTGCTGGCACTCTGTTCACGACGGATAGCTTCATTTTCAATTTTTCATTAAATTTTTTCTTCCACTTCTTTTTCCCCGACTCATCAGCTCACACGTAGCACAACACCACAATAATGTCTCGCAAAGTTCGACCAACTTCTGAAATATTTTATCCACGGTACAATACTTCAGCAGTTCCTGAATTAGACAAGTTTGATCACGTCTCTGATCAGTATTTGGCAGACCTCGACTTCCACCAGAAAACTCTAGACGAAATAGCGTCCGCAAATTTTGATCAGGAATTCAAAAATGAACTAAGATACGTTCAAGATTGGTTCAATGTATTGTCAGCTGCAGAGCGAACTGCTGCTCTTTATAGTCTAATACAAGGCTGCAGTCAAGTATGTGAGAAATTTTATTTGCTGTTTTCGTATTTATATTTATTGCTTGATAAGGGGCTATACCTTTGGAAGACTGTAATGGTGCACTTCAGTATTGGTTTATACTAACTCAACGAATAGGTCCAAGTACGCTTTTTTCTTAACGAGCTACAAAAAATGGCAGCAAAAGACACTAACTCTGGTATTTTATCCCCTCCTAACTATCCCGAGCCTTCTGATTTGTATTCTGCCTATAAACTTAATACTCCGGCATCACCAAATTTCACGTCACCACTTGCACTGTCTCAACAACATGCACAACAACCTCAAGCCTCGATGCTTCAACGCCAGCAATCTTACGCATCACCTTACAATTCTACTACTCTGAGTAATGGGAACTCGAATATGACAAGTACACTTCGAAACAACTCACCTCCTTCGTTTGCATACTTTCTTGATTTGAACCCACAGTTTACTGGATTCGGTAGTGGGGCTAATCGAGCAGCACCTGGCTCTGAACTGAGAAAGCAGCGTGGTCATCATCAGCACTCTAATACGATATCAGGGGTTTCGTCTTTAGTTCCGCCAACAAATGGTACCAATCAAAATTCATCATACACAAGTCCATACTTGAAAGCGCTCTCTCGTAATGATATGAATTTGTGGATTGATCGACCAAAATCTGCCGATATAGCAAGAGCTCCTATTCCTTCGACAATGACTGGGTCAAGGGGGTTATACAATTCTCATCTAAACACCGGAACTGGTATTCCCACATCGAACGAACCACTGTGGTCGAGCAACACAAATAATACGAGCATGAATGAGAATGTAGACAATACAGCATTAAAATTTTCAGGGCTTTCACTACAAACCGGAGTTACCAATAACGACCTATCAATAGACCAACAACTTTACAATTCACAACAAACAACCAGTCCTTCATACAGTAACGGACTCGGAAACAAACAAAATGCATCGCAATATGTACAACTGAGATCACCCGGTTCAGGATGGAATTTTACATTCCCTTCCAACACGGGAGGTACTATAGGAGGAGGGACAAGTCACCATGCGCATAGTGCTAGTATGAGTGGAGCAATAGGAGGTGGGGGAACAGTTCGATCTAAAAAGCACAAGTCAAGTGAAACGAACTACGTGGAGACCGCTATGACACAAGATATCTCGGTATGGCTGAAAACGTTACGGCTGCATAAGTACACCGATGCACTAAAGGACTTGGAGTGGGAAGAGTTAATTTGTTTGTCAGACGAGGAGTTGGAACAAAGAGGCGTGAATGCGCTAGGCGCCCGAAGGAAAATGCTAAAAATCTTTGAACAAGTGAGACAAAAACGGGAAGGTGCGGTACAGTTTTGAGTATTATAGACATTATTTTTATATCGATTAATAAGTTGCAGTATGAGATGTGATAGGTTATAGTTATCGCCGTATGATAGTATCTTTTGTTGAAGCTGATCCTCATACATGCGGTAGCTAATTATTTTTTATACAAAGAAAACGGTTTTTGATTTATCATGAAACGATTAGACATCCCGCCCGTTGAATCGTGTTTGTTCAACAAGTTTGGTGATTTGAAGTGTTTTTTTTTGAAAGTATTTTGGTAGAATGAAATAGATTAGGTCAAGATGTGTTTTCATTATCATGGTGCTATATAAAAAGCTATTAAATTATTGCTTAAACTAAATAAATACAACCTAAAAGAACGAAGGTATCTACAAATCAAAACATAAGCTGTTATTTATGTAATAGATATAAATATAATGTATGAACCAACATGGTAAAAAAAAAAAGCAATAGAAATCATGATTAAAAATAGAATAGCGGTACCAGCGATAAAATAAACATTCTAGGTGAAACAAAAAAAAAATCATCAATAAATATTAAAGGAAAGCAAATAGGAAACAAACAGAAATCGTCAATCGCACAGAATCGAATAACATGAGCAGCAGCAGCAATAAATAAACCCCTCCTCCAGCAAACAAAAAAGCACCTTCACGAAAGTGTTTTAATTTACTCTCTTTCTTTTTCATTTTTTCATTCCAATTCAGATTTCCAAAAGGCCAGGTTCTTCTCCAAAATCTCCAGAGTATATTCCAAATCCGGCAGCAACAGACAAACGCTTTGGAAGAGTGGGGTGGCGAAGGTGTTGATAAAAAAGATTTGTCCTTTTGTTAAAGTTTTCATCGTTTCGTTTGGAATTTTTTTGGTCGAGTCAAAGATGTAGTCCTGAGGTTCGCTGTATACTTCTTCCGAGAAAACAACGCCGTTGGTGGTAGCTTTCGGGTCCTTCAGGTTCAGAGCAACTTCCAATGCTTCGACTTCCAAAAACTCTTTGTTAAGAACCAGCCCCCACCTGGCCGAAACCGACAGTGTTCGAGTGACATTCGATATATCTGCGCATTTAATCAACAAACAACTAATCAGAGTACGGTACATTTCCATCTGGGATTCTGACATTGGCTCGGCAGACTTAGCAGCCTTAACCATTTTGGTCACTTCGGTCATGTAATCGAAATGTCTTCCCATGTCCGTAGCCAAAACCGTTTGCACAATGAGTTTGCATACTTCACTTGACTGTGTACTTGGCCAGTAACGCTGCAAGATTTCCGTGAAAGCTGCTGAGTGGAAAGATTCAAGTATACTCGTATATTCAAATACTCTGGCTAATGGCGATTTGATTTTCGATAAAAACATATTCGTTGCACCAGGATGCCCCACATCGTGTCCGGTTGCGACAATTAATATTGTGAGACTTTCGACAGGAGACAGCTTTTGCGGACCAGCTTTGTGTTTTAATTTGACACCACCGGCTTCGTATTCAGGAAGTGAATTGAGCATATGTAAAAAGTAGAAAGTTGCTTGCAAGACGTCTACTGCGTGTCTGAAGTTGTGATAAGGATTGGAAGGTCGATAAGAATCTCTGACAATGATCAAAAATCTGAGAAGACTTTTGTCATCCAGCTTGAGTGTTTCAATATCGTTCATTGTGAACGCGTGTTTTAGCATGCAATAAGCAGCAAACAATAGCTCGCCGTCGTTAAAATCATGAGCGGGGAAATCCCAGTCTGCTATTTTTTGTCTAACTTTTAGCAGCCTTAGCTCACTAGACCCAAATATTTCTGGGTGTCTCGATTCATCGATCATATTAGGGTTCTTTGATACTTGATGATTAGTACTATTCTGATTTCGATAATGCCTACCGTTGAGTATTCCGTTATGACTTATACTTGTTGTGTTACTCACATCGTCTTCATCATATAAAAACTTGAGATTAGAGCTTCTATGGGTTTTTGAATAATGTTCGAGTGCTAGAATAAAAAAGTTGACATGCTGAATTGATCTTCTAGTTAGGAGTTCTTTGTTTTCCGAACTATAAAACATTAGATTTTGAACGCATTGTTTTTTGAGAATGACCATTTCCGTTTCATCGTGATTCGAATTTTGTAAACGCCAATAGTCTTTGATCATTGTATTACTCAGGATGCTTGAAACTTCGTCTATTTCTTTAAGTTGCTCATCTCCGATTTCTGGCGGGAAAATGTTGACAGCGCTCGTATATGAGGATAGAGATCCTGTGTTTTCCAAGTCTTTCGATAGAACAATGGTGATGGTTGGAACTGAGAACGCAACAAAAGAAACATATCGAACAATGGCGAAATGTGCAAGTAATGAAGTAGGTGCCATAATCAATAAGACGGGGTCTTTGAGGAAACGACTGGGAGTGGCATTTTTCGAGATATCGTATTCAAACAGGTCAGCAATTGAGTACAATTGCTTCACAAACGATTCGGGGCTGGAATAGGTGTACACAGCTTTATATTTCGTCAGAATTTTTTCGATATTGTGCTTTACTGTGTTAGACTCATTTGAGGTTGCGAGATTGCCTAGAACCAGGTGGTGAGAACTTTTGGTCGTTTTTGTGTCGCTGGTTTCAAACGTAGAAAAAGAAGTTTTTTGCAAATTTTTGCTTAAATATAAAACGCCGTTTTGAGATAGAGAAGGATCCCAGTAAATTGCAGTCGAGCGGAATGGCATTATTGGTTTGAATTGCAATCGGTTGTAATCTCGGGAGTATTATTGGGCCAGTTGAAGCTTTTCGCGGGGTTTGAAAAGATGGATAGATAGATCGATAGGTTGGTCGGCAGGTCTGCAGGTCGATATATCTTCGGCAACGTCGGGCGTAAATATAAAAGAATCGAATTGGTTGTGATGTAATATTGACTGAAGGATCGACTGGTGGAACCTTCGGAATATATTTACAGCAACGGGACTAAAATTGGATGCCAAAGAGGATGATTGAAGATATATATATCTATATATATATAAATATATATATACAAATATATATTTATTTATGAAAGAGATAATGTGAAATCAAAGAAAATAAATATATAGTTGGAAACTCGAAAGAAGCGTGAAGAAATGAGAAAAAAATAAAAATTAAGAAAGTGTACAAGAGAGAAAAGAAGAAGGCAAAAGTGATTTTTCTCAGCAAAAAAAAATAAAAAAAATAAAAAATAAAAACCGTTTTGGATTAGATAACCGCATCTGGCAGCGTTAGTAATCTTTACTAACAGAAAAAACTGAAAAAAGAAAAGAAAACGTTGACAAGGTTAAAAAAACCAGTTGAGAGTGTCACAAAGGCGTAAAAATTATTTCTTATGTTAGCTACAGTACCACTAGCCCTTGCCCTGTCCAGATGGGTAGTCGGTGTCGAGTGAAATAGATGGTCAGCAAAGAAGATGAGAGCACTCAACGAAGAGACTTCAGCGGAGATTCAATGAGAATGCAATAAAGATGCAACAGAGGTGTTTTTTCAGTATTTATACCGTACTATGTAATAGTATCGAAAACATTATCAGCTTCTCACAATGATACCTCTAGATCATGGCAGGCCCGAGAGGAGCAACTTTGTACTTTAAGTTTCTATGCAAATTCCAAAATTTGTAAGATTATATCTCCTGGCGTATGTTTTAAAGCCGAAAATTAATTTTCTAATGGAGCCCCCGGAGCCCGACGACTGTGCATCCCCACAGCTCTTTGCACATAATCCAGAGTCTGCCATTGTACTGTATGCTCTGGTCTGTAGGATACTGCATGGTACGATACTGTGTTACGCCATGTTACGTTATGCTATGCTATGCTATGCTATGCTATGTTATGTTATGCCCATGCTGAGCTATGCTGTTGTAATGTGTAGCGTGGTTCACGGTGGAACATGCGCACTACAGAGTCTGCTCAAGCTCTAAACCAATCACGTGAATATGTGTTTAGTTGGGTTAGCATAGAGTTTAGGCAGGACAATAGTCACTAGGGCAACAAACGTTTTTGTGTCTCTAACGGCGGCCCAGCATGCAAAGGTGGAAAAATAAAAGGCAATAAAAAAGAGCTGGATACCAAAGTTTACCAAACAGATTCAACAGGATAAAGGGAAAATAAAGAAGAAAGGCAGAAATTAATGGTCAAAAAAACCATCTTAAGCATGGAATTAGCGGAGTTCCAGAGGATACTTAAATACGTACGATGGTAGTGGCTGTTGTATGTTATTAGTTTTGTTGATGCCAGTGTATAAATTATTCAAAAAATTAACCTATTAATTGGCTTATAATATATTATTCGGATAAAGATTTTGATTGAATTGAATAATAATATGAATGAATGAATCCAATCGTCACCAAGAGATGTTTAACTGCTTTAGTCTAATGTAGCGGTGACCATTTCATGTGTGCCAGCTGCTAACTAACTTATCTCAACTGGTGTCTATTCAAATAATCGCCCACATACTCTGGTACTCCACTGTCCGCATAAAATAAAAGGCCTCAGTTACCGCACAAAGAATGGTGAATGAATGAGATAACCAATAGTGCAATCTAATTTTACGTGCAAATATGGAAGTCCATTTGCTGCTACCTAACAGCTATGGTTTATCTACTGATTGATTCATGTAAATTCACTAAGTAGTTATCCTCAGATATTGGTTTACACGTTTGGGTTTACTGTCGTGACTTACTAGTATTTTCTAGTGTCAACTATCTTTATCATCCACTCTGTTGGTGTCGCTTTACTTGGATACTTACTATTATGTGAGTTTAAACACTTGCCTTCGAGACTTTGGTTTCCAGAGTAGATACCCAATACTGTTTCAGAAACCTCCATTGTCATCTGTAGATAAATATTGGTTACAAATCAAATAATTATCACGAGCCACGGCTTATAGCGTAAAAGCCCATCTATATTGCAAACAAAGAGTATTAATTGTTTTCATCTTCATGCTTGGCCACGCCCATGATTCACCCGGCTTAAAGAGATTCTGAATTGGTTTGTTTTCAGACGAAGTTGGTTCAATTAGCCGAAAATTGGCAATGATTTTGCTGGAATATGACAAAACCCTATCACAAACTTTGTATTCTTAATGGTCGATTGCCCGTAACGTTCACCATCATGGCTGCAACGCTTTTTTGAGTCAGATTCTCTTTGTTATTCAGTGGAATGACTTATATTCTCAATTCTATTTGCGTATTTGGAACGCTTAAATGCCCTAGCTTTGTGGAATGCTTCTTCTTAGCCTTGAACTTGAACTAGAACGTGAACTCAGAAGCTGCCTGATACATACGCTTCTAGATGGTATTCACTACATAATGCATCTGTCATTTTGAGTAACCGCCATAGAATCTCAAGCTGATTTCTTATCGATTTCAACAACCAGAGAACACGACAACAAATGACTCAAAAACAAGCACTTCCTCCATCTTAAAGTTGAGACCGATGAGAGCCGCTAGCCTTCTAAAAACTTTGTTAACCTCAAACGCTCTAGATATTGCTCGTAGCTCACACTCTTGACTCAAGCATACTCTATATAGAGTCTGAACTTCGTGAGCCATGCGCATTTTAAGAGAAACTTTGTTATTGAAACCGTAAACCATTGTGTCTATGCAAAGTAGACAGAAACCCTAATTCTTTATATCTAGATGTACTGATGCTCTTTATAAGCTAATTTACAACCTTTGTGGCCTCGGAAAACGTTGTGAACCTTGCGGGCTTCGTGGCATGAACGATGTGAGCAGATCTGACAGGAATGTGCAAAATCAGCTGCTAATGCTTATAATTGCTATCTATACTGTATGCCAGTGTATGGATTGCAAGCGCGCACTGTGTGTAGCACGTTAGTGCAGGCCCACTTTGAAGTATCTATTTGAGAGCTTAGGAAGGTTAAGTTTTCTTAGATCAAATATTGTACAAGTACTATAATATATCTCTTTTATTTTATGTTTTATATTGTACGCAAACGATCTATGTATCAACTTACTCTATCATCTGAAAAACTCCCAAATTGAATTAATTATTGTAAATATATTTTCTCATCGGGTGAAATTTTCTTATTCCAAGCATTGACCGATATATATAAATGAACGATGGCGGTGGCACCAGTTTTATCAACAGAGCAAGAATTTGCAAAAGTACAAACACACACCCGGACCTCACCGAAGCTTTCCGATGACGAGCTAAGCTATATATACTGTCTTCCAGATCTTGTAAATCACGTCAATAAACTTACTGTATCTCGATCTACATCATCCGAAGACAGCTGTTGCAAGAGTAATGAAAGCTGTTGTGCTGATAAATCTCAAAATAACAATGATGGAATAAAAGTAATAGCTCTGCAGTTCCCCGACAATATGTTACAGGACTCTGTTCAGATCGCATCAGTTCTTGATTCCATGTTTGAAGGCGAAAATGCCCCATCGATTCACATTTTAGCAGACACAAGTTACAGTCCTTGTTGTGTCGATGTCATAGCCGGACAGCATGTGCATGCCGACTTGATTGTTCATTTTGGTCCTGCGTGTCTAACGCCAATTCACGGGGTGGAAGTTGTTTATGTGTTTGGAAGAGCGTCCGTTGATATCGAACCCATCTGGAACGGCTTTGCAGAAAAGTACAGCGAGATTCTGGAGTCAGACGACGACAGTAACGACGATAAAGTGTTTGTTATGGTAGACCCAGTATACGAGTTTGGACTTAGGGATTTCAAGCAGAGACTCGAAGACAAGTACAATGACCGAGTTGTGTGGACGTATCTATCACAGGATTGGAACCCCAAAATTTTGCCTGAACCACTAACATGCCCAGATCCTGTTCCCGAATCTTTGATCCCAGGTCGTACTTACGTGAAGACCGAACTACCATCAAACTCACACCTGTTCTACATTAGCAGCTTTCCATCTGACTCACTCCTGCTTCACTTATCAACCCAATTCAGCCTAACACTTCTCGAAGGTCCTGATTTCACACCCACGATACCGCGCACTCAACTCATGAAGCGATACAGGTATACTACGATGGCACGAACTGCCGGCACAATTGGGATTCTTGTCAACACTCTTTCTCTGCGGGACGTGAACACTGCACTAAAGAAAGTACAAGAATGGATCAAAGGCGCAGGGAAGAAGTCATACACTTTTGTAGTGGGGAAGCCTAACGTGGCGAAACTGGCTAATTTCGAGGTCGTTGAAATGTGGGTTGTTTTGGGATGTCCAATTGGAGGAATCATAGTTGATTGCGAGAAATATTACCGCCCAGTGATTACACCGTTCGAGCTGGAGCTTGCGCTACGACCTGAGCCCGAATGGACGGGCAAATGGGATATTGAGCTGAGTAACGTTCTTGCCAACACTACCCTTTCAGATGCCCAAAACGACGCTAATGAAGAAGCTGAAGACGATGACGAACCGGTATTTGATCCTGTGAGTGGGAAACTAATTTCAACAAGCAGGCCACTACGAAGGCTGGCGAAGATAGAAATAGAACCTGAAATGGTTAGCACAGGAAGTGCAGATGGCAAGGGACTGGTGGTGAAGCACTCGAGCCAGCTGGTTATCAAGAACACGGTCTCGACTGCGGCGGATCATTTGTATAAACTGTCTTGGAACGGACTCGGGAGCGAAAAGAGAGAGGAGGAATATGAGGGCTGGGCTCAGGTGGAGAAGGGAAGAGCGGGTGTGGCGAGAGGGTACAGAGTTGAAGAGGAGGAAGAGAGGACTTAGGTGTGGTAATGCATAACAAACGTTGGTGATAATAGACTGATCTATTTTGGTAATTCAAACATTTTGAAAAGTGTATAATTAAATAACCATTAGATGATTTCCATAATTGATTCAAACCTTTGCTGTAGCAAGCTAAAACCGATTATTGTACAGTAGGTATGCTCAATACGTACGTCGTCCCATTATTTTAATCTTTTACGTTATACATTCTGTGAATATTAGAAGAGTTTCTGGAATTTCAAGAATTATTAAGACCATTATTTGGTACTGAATTGGGCATCACATAAGTTATATTACTATTCTGTTATATGTACCATAAATCGTTTTAGTATGGTAGGAGCTTTTTAAATTTTAAAATTTTTTAGTACTATCCAATTATCGATAAGTTTCTATCATACTGTATTATGAAAATTCATTTATCAACATTGTAAACTTCCATCAATCATACCGACTGATTCATTAAAAAAACAGACTTTGTTGTAAGTGACAAATATATCAATGATGTACTAAATCATCCATGAAACTCAAAGACGTAGATATGTTGTAACATCATTCTTTGCGTATCAGCAATATTAACCACTCTATGTCAGCAACTATCTTCCAATGCTGTGAACTATTCTTTTCAACGTTGAGATCAGTCTTACTGCTATTACCATTCTTATTAATATAAATATCGAACAATTTTATATAGAAATGACTTCAGCCAAGTGAAAAATAAAAAATCAATCAATGTGTGTGTGTGTGTGTGTGTGTGTGTTAATGGAGTGTCATATATAAATTACCGATATACTGTATGTATGATTTGATGTTTAGCTTAGAAGCATTTTAGAGTAGTTTGAATGCTAGAATGTGAAGAATGATTTTGTGGAAGTTTGTATATCTGGTGCTCACACCAAGATCCCAAAAGACGCTTAACTATTTTGAAGAGCAAAAATTCTAAATTTGTGCAAAATACCCTGCTAATAACTAACTCGTCCCATTAGCCAACTTACCAATTATCGAGTTATTCATTGCCTATGGATATGAAGAAAAATTTGCGATAAAGAAGCAAAAATTTGTAGAAAGTCTGGTATAGGTCAAATGTATCTTATAAATATTGTTATCTTTTCTATTGCGGATTTTTTCGTTATATCCATAGGCAATGAATAACTCGATGATTGGTAAATAGGCAGATGGGACGCGTTGAATGTCAGAGGAGCTTCACAAGGAGTTAGAATATCTATAGTTAATTTGCGATGATGCTAAATGTTCAATTCCAATTTCCAGAAACAAAAAGGAACACCAAATTATCCATAAAAATTACAATCTTCGCCTTCATGTAACTTATAACACACCCCAGTACCGTTCTACCAAATAAAAACTCCAAAACCAACTGATCCCCACTAATAGCCATTTTCAAGCACCAATCCCCAACTACCTATACCAAAACTGGCGAAATCCTTTTTTATACATGGTCAGTCGTTTTCAGGCTTCTGTATGTTCATTAAATTAAAAATATTTTCTTGTTAATAACTGTTTCATGATAGCTCATTTAAGTAAAAACAGGCTTTCATTTACAAATGTTTTTTTTTCTAATTTATATCATCCAGAACCACAATCTCATAAAAGTAGCCCATAAGATGTTATTTGCCACAGCGCAAATAGCCAAACAAGAGCCTGTCTTTTTTATGATCTTTGATTTTTTTCTTAAACCTTTAGTTGTAGTTTTTCAAATCTTTGGAGGGTCGTAAATCTACCAAAAACAAAATTACCTGTACCACAGGTCTATGCCACATGTGTTGCTGAGCGCGCAGTAAATACCCGGAAATGTGCAAGCACATATGTGTGTGCCCGCGACGCATCCATGAAGGTTTGGAACAATTGGACCGCGGGGTTGTACTTTTGTATATTACTGGGTAAGTATATGTGACTCTGTATAAAAACTGATTTGGGTGCTGTGTATGCAACAGTAAGTATTGGTCGGTTGTGGGAGTAGATGGAGATTGGCATGGTGGGTTGATGATACTTGGGGTGAAAATGGGAAGTGGAGCCATAGATGTATTATTTGTAATACAATAGGTATACCATCTAGACTATGAATGTGAAATTTAAATACCATAATGGCAATGAAATATCTTCGACACTAATTATATTTCCTTTACACAAACTAAATGAATCAAGTTTACTGTACGTACACATCCCACAAATTTTTCTATACTTGACAGCCAATCACAATCCGCATATAACTTTCTACTCTTTTCAATCCAAGAAACTGAAGAGAAAATCCATATTATTCATTTTATTTAATTTAATTTTAAACAGCCCGGCCTAGCCCACTCCATAACAAAATTATGGTCTTTCATTCTCAATTGCGACCCCCAACCCCCCACCACCACTCCACACATCTTTGGTGACGCCGCCGGCGTATGCGGAACCCGCTAAGATGCATTGTGCTCTTTCAAAAAACGAGTTGATTCATTCGTGACATATTGTTTGGATTTGTAGTGACATTGATGCAAAGAAGGTGTGTGAGGCTTTTTGCTGGTGTGATAAGGTGGGAAGATGGATTTTGCATTTTGCTGCGATGATCGTTGTGGAAGATGATACAGTTATTTTGAATGGTTCTATGTGAAACATGAAAGTACTATTATAGAATGAAAATCTCGTTTTGAAGTAAAAGCTATGGACACACCCATAAGGACATTTTTCAGCTCAATCCGACCTGCTTTTACACAAACTATTCCTATCTAAGCACCAGAATAAGAACCTGCGCCCATCACAAATCGACCGATCATCCCCCATCCAAACCGCCCAACGTCAAAGATTGCATAAAAACCTAATCTTAGAAAAAAAATGAACACATACACTCATTGTTTTTTTCTTGTTTCTTTTCTGAACGACCGGCAATCGGGTCCTAGTTTTTCATTCATGTGTGATACACATTCCAATGACTTTGTTTCGTGGAACGAGAGTTGAAAATGTCGGCTTACAGCTGTATCGAAGAGGAAACGTAATTATCAATAGCTTGTTTTTTTATGTCTTCATGTTTTCAAGTAATAGTAACTAAATTTACATGACGGAGTTTAGTATTTTTCGGGGTCCTAGTTTACTACAAATGTCATGGAGTAGGGTAGAATATCGTGTGTGTAGAGTGGAAGTGGTATAGAGTATAACAATGTCTGATCTAAGGTTGTAATCGCGACTCTGTGTTTCACAAGGGTAGTAGGTGTTGATATCAACGTTCCATAAGGAGGGCTTTTTTTTGCAAAAGTATAACAACGCTTATTACAGTGTACAAAGTATCCAACTGGATACATGTCTGACTCGTTTGTTAAACTGGTTTATATACAAAAAAGTGAACAAGCTATGACGACTGTGTTTATTTTCGGTACACCTATCAAAAACTTACCATGCAGAATTAATATACATTTTGTGGTGAACACCTCCGGGAATCCTCACATCCCGTGCTGTCATTCTATATATATATGAGATATAATACCAATTGACCATCCAACACCCGACGACGGACCATCAACACATAACTTGCCCACCTCGCACGCTTTTTTTTCACAATAATTGTCTATGAAGGCCGATCACCCTCCATCCAACCCAGCCCAACCTAACCCGCATTTTGGCCACTGCCCATTTCGTCAAGCGAGAAATTAAAAATATTTTCGGCACCCAAGCTCGTGTCAAATAATATTTTTTTCCTTCTTTCTTCTTTTATTTTCTCAAAAAAGGAAAAAGCCATAGCCAAAATTAAGTATATAATCAACATGAAACTTTAATATAAAATCGTTATTATGAAGGTTGTTTTTTTTGCCCAAAAAAAGATAAAAAAAAAGTGGATCGATGCACAAATTTCCATTTTTGTTAATGTTATGAGTAAAAAGGTACACAGGGTACAGTGCGGATTTTGCTGCTGCTGCTGCCTGGCTGTGGTTGCTGTCAGAAATGTCAAATTTCAATCGTGACAAAGGGCACAATATATACCAACAAAAAAAGCACTAAGTTAACAAAAAAAAGCAAGAAAGGCACATTTCTTTGTCATTTATTGTGGCTCGATAATTTCTGTCACCACCAAACAGCAACAACAAAAATAAAAACAACAAAAAACGATTTTCCTTCGTTACGACTTAAGTTCCAAGACCCCAGACATCATTCCCCCATTCACACGCCAACAAAGCCTTCCCACCCCCCGATCCCCGTCCACTTCGACCGCTTCCTCCATCACGATTTCCTGATTGTCCGATCTCGTGCCCGTTTCTTGTGTTCACAAGAGACCTGTGTAGCATTCTACATGCACACACAGCTGCTGATGTAACACGATTTCGGCTTGTGGTTTGTTCGAGTTCTAGAAAAGCCCCAAAAATGTGCGTGGACAAGCGATCAGCATGAATTCCAGCGTGCCGGTTTTAGCGATCATAACATTGTGAACAGACGTCATGTATAGATATATAAATAGCTAACCGCAAACAACAAACAACAAACTTCACACGATACGTATGGACCTCAGGACTATTCCTTGTTCGAGCATATATTGTACATTCTTTTCTCTTTCTACTTTTCCAACACACTCTGCCTTCAAAGAGGTGTAGTACATTCTGCACAATAAAGAAAAGATAAAAAACTAAACAAGCCCGTAATCAAGAACCAAAAAAAAAGATAAACAAACTAAATCTCGGTACCAACAACTAGTCTCATACTAGCTCCAAAAATAACAAAATACCAGCAACAATTCACCATTCTGATTTTGAATCTAACGAATACAGGTTAATTTTCTACATACATCGGACCAATCCCAATTTATACAAATTACAAAGAAAACGGTACAGAATGAATAAAAATAATAAAATCAGCCTCTTCTTTCTTCCTTCTTCTTTTCCAACGTTGTGTTTTTAGACCCTTTCGGCACCACTAAGTCGTACAGCAGCACCGTACTTTTGCAGCTTAGTCAACAACGCGTCACCTTGCTTGACCAGCTCCTGGTACTGCGCATTCTTATTGTCCACCCTGTTTGTGACTATAATACCATTCACCCTGTCAATTACACAATTCAACTTCTTGCTTGGAATAAATCTAGTGCTTAGATCGTGATCCAAAAACTGCACACTGACTCCAAATGCATCTGCCATGCTTTTCAAGGACAGTGTCTTGTAGGACTCAAGAAGTTGCGCGTAAGCTTTACGTCGCATTTCCCTGATGTAGTAGGAGGAGTGAATGCTAAGATACTTTGACGTTTGAAGTGTTTGCTTTTCAACTATAGCAAGAGACTTGAAATAAGTGTCATATTCACAGGTGTAAAGGGAATTGACGAGCATGGTAATAGGCTCTAAAGAGGGCGTAGTTGGAACTAAAGACAGAACTTCTGGAGAGTCCACAACTTTTCTCTTTAAATCAACTCTGTCTAAACTAAAAGCACCTGCAAGAACAGCATACTTCACGACCTCTTCGTAGTTTGTAATTTCTGTCGATGTGAATGTAGACAAACTGTCAATGAGCAACTCAGCAGCTTCTTCGAATTGACGGACAGAAAGCAAGTATAGCCCACGGTATGTCTTGTATCTGTTTCGTCTTTCCCAATCACCTCCCTTTTCAATGAGTAACTTGACGTTTGCGAGTTCCTTTCCAACAAAAGCCTTATCGTCGAAAAACAGTCCAATTCGAATGATTGTTAAAAGAATATCAATTTTTGCGCCAGATCCCGAAGCAAGATCAAGAGCCTTTCGTAGAGTAGTCTGAGCCTTTTCACGGTTTCCTATTTGTGCGTAGTATTCACCTAATTTAGTCCATCCATCAACAATGGCCAACTCTTCTTCATCCTCCTCAGCTTGTTTGATTGTTTCTTCAAGTTTGGTAATCTCTTCATCATTTTTCTTTGAAAGTTCCTGATAGAGCTTGAGGTCCCAAGGAAGCGCAGAGATGTGAAGGTCATTGTGAAGGTAATGGTACAATGGTGCTAGACTCTTTGATTTGATTTCAGAGAGTAGTTCGGCTGATGTTTCTTCGTGCTTGTTTTCAAAGGCGGGAGTCTTTAAGATAAAGATGAGATCGGAGAGATGGTAGTCTGGGATTGCATCAATGACAGTAGAAGCACCGTCGGAAGGCTTTGGGATTAGTGACATTTTGTTGTTGGGTTGTGTTATAAATATAATGGAAAAATGTTGTAAAGTGGTGGTGCTGGTAACAAATAGGTGGGCTATAAATTTCGTTGTTTGGCAGAGTTGCTATGTGCTAGTAGAAGCAGTGGTAGTGGCGTTGAAAAGTGGTATAACAAGTGAAGAAGGTTTAGGGTAACAGTTTCATTTTGAATGTTGTTAACTCCAAACGCGAATTGATCGCGAAACAAAAACATAAGCCAAAACGGAAAAACAAAATACGAAAAGGAAAAGGAAAAAAAAAATAATTTGATCAACAACAATATCAAGAATAGAAAATAGAAAATAACAACACTGAATATGTCGTGGGAGAAAAAAAGAAAATAGACGAATTTTATAAAAAGAGGTTGATTTCCACTGGAAAATATAAAATGAACTTGAATATATAAAACAACAATAACCAACTAACCAGTAGATAAATCTGCATACATCGTTGTATCTCATTTTTGGCTGTTAATTTCATAGCTCAGCACGATTCGTCTTTGAAGAGAATTCAGTCGGCATTACTACGAGAAAAGTCATACTGGAACAATCAATCAAACACTCAACTACACAAGCGAAGCGGATCACCAGAATCAATTTCGGCTAATTTTAATTTTCAATTTTTGCAGCAACAGCGACGACACAAAATCAGAACAAACTTAAGATTCTGCCAATTCTTTTATTTATTTTTTCATTTTGTGCACTTGGACCCACAGAAAACAAAAAAATAAACAGAAAAGCACAAAATGATAATGACTGGTAGTCAGCAAATATTTGCAGTTAATAATGTAAGTTTAATTTCTGAATTTTTGAGTTTTTTTCTTTGAGTTTGACAGAATAAACAAATGAACGAAATCAATTGGGCTGAGTTGGTCTGATCTGAGCTGAACTGAACTATGCTATGAATGAATGAACGAACGAGTGAATGAATGGATTGACCGTGTAATTTGGTGAATGAATGATTGATTGAATGAATGAATGAATGAATGAGTAAACAAACAAACAAACAAACTCAGAGTGGATCTTACACATGGTTTTTGTTTATTTTTTGTTTCTATTTTTGTCTTTTCTTTTTTACTTTGTTACCTCCTTCATTGAATTTTATTTTTATTTTTTATTTTCTGCTGGTCGTGGAATTTTTTCTCTTCTACTTCTCTTCTTCCAACATTGCGATCTCTAACGATTCACCTTGATCCACCTCGATTTCTCTTGAGCTACCCCGAATCAGGCATAGTTCAATATAGACATTTCTCAAAGTTATTCATCATTCATTCATTTATTCTAATTTAATTTTATATTCGCTCGGACTTGATCGTCAACACCTTCTTTTGATATCGATTAATCTATCAATCTATTTACCCACCTTACACCTCATTCCAATCACGAATAAATGAATTGATTTCATTTGATTGCTCGTTCTGTTTTGCTTCTGATACCCCCGGCTTTCTTCTGTCTCAAGTCAAATAAAAGATAAATCCAAACACTGTTACTAACAAAGCATTTCTTTATTTCGCGTCACACCAGTGCCTTTCCACTCCAGAGTCTTCACCAGATTTTAATCCGCTAAAAATTCAACCTCCTAATCATAAATCTTCGTCTCTCTCGAAACACCCCTTCACTTTCCCTCCAAAGAAGGACATTCCTCCTACTTCTTCCACCTCTTTTTCTTCCTCTATGTCAAATACAAACACTTCCGGAAATAATGACGCCCTGCCTTTCAATATTTTCGACATCGGAACAGTTCAAGCCCTTCTCGGCCCTGATATCACTACGACAAACTTCACAAACGAGACTTTCCAGGCTGCTATACAACTGCGAATCCAGCAGGAAAAAACAAAGCAAGAGAAGCTAAAATTTGAAGCTAAGAAAAAAACGCATGAAATCCTTCAAGATGCCATCCAGCACAATATTCCTCATTCCTTATATCATCTCCTCTTTGACTCCCAAAATCCTAATACACAGCAGCCGCCTCCATTACATCAACAGGGCCATCATCCCTATCCACCTCCACCATTACAAGCCCATCAACAAGGTATAATTGCACAACCACAACCGCAACCGCAACATCAACAACCTCAACTAATACAGCAACACCAACAACAACTCCAACACACATCAACTTTCCCATCAGCATCTAAAAACCCACCGGTGGATGCTCTCGGCTTAACAACCGCTAGGTACCACCACCAACGTAATCTTTCATTGCCTCAACCACCGACCTCGCATCTGGAATACCCACAGGCATTCAGACAAGCGCTCCCTCCGCAACCTTATAGACACACACAGACAACACGGGTATACCCGAACAACACAGGGTCTACGAGCGTGCATCCTGTTATTCAATTCCATCACTGGCAGCCCAATACCTCCGATGAGGCGTCGTCAGCGTCATCGTCATCGGCTGCTGCGCAAAAACGAAGAAGATCGGGAAGCCCTTCTGCGAGCCCAAGCCGTAAAACTACGTCGATGCATTCCAGAAACAGATCGGAAACAACTGCTATTCGAACCGATTTGACAAAAATGAATTTGGATGGGGCACCGTCGTTGCCGTCGTCATCATCATCATCAGCGGCGGCGACAGCAGGATCAGCTACAACTACAGGATCAAGTACTAGATTGCAAAAGGAAAGAGAAGAGGAAACGGGTATGATGGAGGTGGTAGAAGAAGGCCCCTCTGTTCCAGTTTCTATGGCAGCAGCTACTGAAACAGAAAATAGTGGGCAGGAAAGTGTAGCGTTAGCTTCTGAGCAAGAAAGTGCGAGGTCACATAAACAAAATGTGAATTTTCTGATTTCGGAAAAATAATGAATATTGTTATTATATAAAAATTTTTTTGTTTAAATTTTTGCATTATATGTCTGAAAAAAAAGTGTGTATGTGTGTTAGTTTGTATCACATTTAATATTAATTTTTATTTTATTTTATTTTGATTCTATCTTTGAGTAGGTATATGTTTTTGATGAACTGTGAAAAGAAGAAGGTGGGATTTTGTATGATTGAAGATGTAGATGAATCGTGAATTTAGTATACTGAATATTAAACAGGCCAAACGACATTTTTTATTTTTAGTTGAATATGGCTATGCGTTCATCAATGCAGTTAGTGCCATTTTGGTCGGTGATGGTCTTATTTTAGAACCCGTTGATAAAGAGACTTTAGTCTAGCACAACGATACGACACTAGTCTAGAATAAGTTATTTACTGTACACAAAACGTAGACTTTAAAGTCGGTATTAAAGTGATGGCCGACCCAGGTGTTTTTATTAGTACAGAATGAACAGAATGATCCGAATCATAACAATAAAAATGGAAAATTGTCGATGGTTTGCAAATAGTACTGAATCTGGGAACACATTAATCTTCATTCTATCAATTACTATCTGGTCTCGACCTTCATTCCATCTGAAGGTCATGACTTTAACCTTTTGATTGTGTGTGGGTTTACGTGTGTACGTGTTTACCCTCGATCAGGAAATGTATCATGTGTTGATGTCTTAGATCATCAATCAACAGACTGTGAAAGTTGATTTTGCCTCCGGTACTCAAAAATTAGAAATTAAACAAAAACTTTGTTAATAGACAAGAAAAAAACTGAATAAAATGACATCAAAATCAAGATTTAATAAGATCAACTACAGTACACATCCTCCCATAAGTTTACTCCACCTATATCCAATACAATAATAAAAATCATACATTCTTTTCAGAAAAGTATTTCATCATCAGGAGTCAAAACATTAAAACAACAATCTTAATATATATTTTTAATCAATTTTTTTTATATATATTTTCATCTGAAATAAAAAGATAAACAAAGACAAACATACAACAACAACATCAAGAAAAAACTAAAAACAATAACAGCAGGAAAAAAAACTAATAATAATTTCATCAACACATTTACTCTCCTTCCAACGCAGCAAGATCAACTTCATCCTCATCAGCTCTGTACAAGTAAGGTTTTGTAACATCCTCGAAATACTTAGGCTTACTATCCTTGTTAACACTGGCAGAAGTCACCTTCTTGAAGTAGTTCTTGTACACATCACCGTCATATCTACCAATGGCAGAGTTGATGAAGAAGTCAGAGAGGTTGAAAGCATCGGTCAAAGGAATGGCTTGAGCACGGACCTTGGCGCAGTACTCGTCAACAAGCTTGGTCACGCTCTTGGTGTCTTCAGGTGTAAGGTATCCAGAAGAAATGAAGAGACCAGAGTCGAGCTCGATAGACCAGAGCGCAAACAAAACAGCTACTTCGGTCAAAATGGACTTGAGTTCAGGAGTGGTAATCTCAGGATTCTCGATTCTGCCAAAGAAAGATCTAATGAGGTAGAGTCTGGTGTGCACTCTGGCGGTTTCGAATCGTTGTTGAGAAATGGTCTCAAATGCGAGATCAACGTTTCCTCCATTACTCTTGAGAGCAGCCTCATACAAATCAGTTGCAGAGGTCAACAAACTGGCAGCAGCAGCTTCCCAAGCTTCAACCAAAACCTTAGGATCAGCCAGGTTTCTTCCATTAAGTTTGACAGATTGCAACTCTTTAGCCCGGGTAATGTAGTCGACAGCCTTACCAACCTTCTTTCCCTTTCTGGCGGCAAGAGAGCTTTGAATCAAAGCACGACCTGTGGACAGACACAAAACGTTGTTGTCACCTTCCCAAGTACATTGGACAACCCAATCGTTGTATCCTTGTCCGAATCCATTGTAACCAGAGTAACCGTGACCACCACAAGCTTGTCTGCATTGGTCAATGATTTCGGCGGTAGCCCAAGTGGTGAAAGCCTTCACACCAGCAGACACAGAGAACAACTCCTTGATATCGTTGATGGCGTTTTGAAGCTCAACCTTATTTGAGGTATCAGCATTAGCTAAAGTTTCAGTAGCAGTTGAGTGAAGGTGGTTAAGCTCAGCGGCACCAGCGTTGATGGCGTAAGCAAAGGCAAGTCTGGGCATAAGACGTCTTTGATGGAATGGGTAGTCCAAAAGAGCAGTTTCAGGCTCACCTGGCTTAGTACCGAATTGACGTCTGACGGCAGCATATCTAGTAGCAATAGTAATGAATCTCTTTGAAGTGTGGAAAGAATCATTAGCCATGGAAACTCTTCCGCCAATAAGAGCACCATAAGCCAGCTGAGCAAGGGGAGGCTCGGTAACATTACCGTCCTTGTCGACTTTAGCGTATCTCATAAGCATGAATTGGCGGGGAATTCTGACATTAGTGTATTGGATCCAACCGTTATCGATACCATCTCTACCCATTTTCTTACCAATATCACCGATAGCGATACCAGGTTTAAGACTGAAGTCTGAAAGGTTTCTCAAAGGAACAACAAAAGACTTGACACCGTAATCTTTGCCCTTCACAATCAATCTAGCAAAGCAGACACAGTGTGTAGCGGTGTGGGCAGCACCACCAATCCACCATTTGGTGGCAGCCAAGTTGGGGGTATTGATAATGAATTCATCAGTATTAGGGTCCCAAGTAGCGGTAGTTTCCAAACCAGCAACGTTGGAACCGTGACCAAGTTCTGTCATGGCGAAACAACCAAAGAACTTTTTAAGATGACCCGCACCCTTACCAAACCAGTATTGAAGCTGTTCTGGGGTACCCGAACCTCTGACAGAAGAAACGAAGAGTCCGAAATGGACACCACATCTGGTGACAGTGTTGGGATCAGCAAGACCGGTCAAAGCAAATCTTGAGTGTAAAACGCCTTCGTGTTCACCGTCAATGAAATTATTTAGAGCAGCAACTCTAAGCATAGTTTGTTTTCTGAGTTCGTCTTTTGTCAGGTCGTAAAAATCTTCATTTGAGAAAACAGGGTCCCGTTCGATTGAGGTCATGATTTCCTCGATTCTTTCAGTTTCTGCTTTACCACCGTCGAGGTAGTATGTGAGATCTCTGATGTTGAAGGAGGCATTAGCTCTCTCTTTGGCGAGAAGTACTTTGGGCTCGGTTTCAGTATCGTAAGACTTTCCATCGATGACAACGTTCGAAGTCAGCTGAGCTGATAGGTTGTTTAGTCTTGAAGAGGCCATTGTGTTTGGATATGATGTGTAAGAATAATGCTTTTTAGGAAAGAAGAGACTAGGGGAAGAGTTGGAAAAAGGAAAAAGAGAAAAATATAAGAAAGAAAGAAATATTGAAAGAGGAGGGACAATAAAAGTACTTATATATAAATTTGGAATGGAATAAAATAAAAAAAATAATAAATAAAAATAAATGGAAATTGGAGTAAATTGGACTGAATTGCCTAGGCATAAAAAGTTGAAAGTCAAAGAGAGTGACTGAGTGAGGAAATAAATGAGATTTGGCACTTGAACTGTTGTTTTTGACAGGTTCACTTTGTTCTTCCCCCACATGAAAAATTGCGCTGGATTGGATTGGATCTCTATACAACAAACCAAAAAGGTTGGGGATCTCATATTTGTTCGTTTATATTAGACTATAAGTTACATGGTTGAGTAGCTGTCGACAGTACACGAGGTTTGCTCTACATATTTTAATGGATAGTATTGTACCGAACAACATGTTTATATCTTTTCATTGATGGTAGCATGTATCATGTTCCTTTCTGTATATATCCGTCAATAAGAACTGTTCAATAGTCCATTAAGTACTTTGAATCTTGTAAAACATCTACAGCCAATAGATCTTGGTTCTGCTTGTATGAACTACAAGCCAACTCATCTTTTGCACAATACATATTGCTGCTCTAGTCTGTTAATGCGCTAATCCATAGGGAAACACCCATAACTAGATTTATTCAAAATTAAGCCCATAAGATAGCACAGCATTTGCCACAACAGGCAGTTAAACAAATTAATCGGCATTTCCAATCAATAAACCGACAACCTATCACACCACAATTTTCAATACCACCAGCCCAAGATTCATTACATTCCTAATTTTCACCAACTGTAGCCTACATAAAATTGATCTCAACGTACCCTGCAAAACCGAGCACAAACTCGTTTAAGGTCAAAATTTAGAACGCGTTTAATCCAACTTTTCTGTTTTTCCCCCGCAAAACTTTAATTCCCCATAAAATAGCGAATCAATAAAAAACCTTTTTATTTTCCGGCCCCCAGACTAGTTCTCTCCCAAAACACGTTGTATATATCTCGTAGAACGGTCATTGCCATATAAGAATTTACCGACAGTAAAGTCGGTGAGTAAGAATCACTGTTTATTGATGAAAAATCATATGATATTTCAGAAAAATCATTGTTTTTGTTCCTGTTTCGACTGTTTGCGCTAATGACATAATTGATTAGGTAACGGCCAAAAAACTGAGCTCAGCCAGCTAGCCAAAACACGTACCTCGGCAACTATTTTCAACGGAGACAGCTTTACTGTACTGTACTGTACGTACTGTACCAAAGTAACTCTAATCGATAGCATAACAATATTTTGTTTACCCCAGGATTTCTGATTTTTCTTTTGTTACCCGGGATGTGCGTCATGAATTGCTGTTATTCCATGAAAAATGGAACCCCAAAAACCTTCTCGGGTTTCTCTCCGAGGAATCAACTGAGTTGTATGCGCTTTTAGCGTGGCAGGGCTTGAGCTTGAGATTTTGTGACTTAGATAGTCCCTCACATGATAGGCCGTGACACCTGATAGCATTTGATTCATCATGTCATGTCGTTCCCCTCTAATAAAGTTCCCAGCATATCACTCGAAGACACTATGGATGATAATATCACCGATGCATACAAACTAAAGTTGTTTGAAAAGAACCGAGAATATGCCAGTCTTTTGAGTTGTTGTCTTGACAAATTTCAAATTATCAAATTAGAAAAAAAAAAGTGGCCTGAAAAAAATTCAACTCTTTAAAACGTATTGTCGTCTATTATGATCTGATCGGCTATTCTTGTTGATTTCGATAGCTAATATCATTCCACAACGCCGTTTCTCGAGGCCAGATCACCAAATGATTCAATTTCAAGCATAGATTCCAAATTTTCACATGTTACCGAAGCTTTGAAGAGGATCTAGGTTCAAGTCATATATATATACTTCAAGTATGAAGTATTAACTAGTATTAGGCAAATCTTTTGTCAAAAGGCTTATACAACATTTCGTAGAGCCCAATATTTAATAAACAAATTCTGAGTTTTATTCTTTAAATACTACAATGTATATTTTATAGAGCTGTGCCGAAAATTCCAATTAAGAAATTTGCAACTTAAAAACATTTATGTCAGCAAAAAGTAGAACGAATGTAGAGATGTTACATAGAACTTGTAGCTAAAACTTAGACTTTTTAAAATTTCCAAGTAAAAGACTATTTCCATTTTAGGTAATAGAACTAGATTTTAGGTCAGGTTTCTTTCTGAATTTAGTACTTTATTATCTAAGATAATACCGCTGTATTAGGTAGTCTCAAGTGTCTAGATTAGGAAATTTAAAAACGTCAGCAAAAATAAACCGTGTCAGCAAAAACACCTATAAATAAGATCTATAGTTTGTATTTTTGCTACAGCTATAATATTTTAAGATCTAAATGCTTCCTCTTAAAGGGTATATAAAATGTCCTATATAATAAATATGTTTATCAAAGTCTTAAATCTCTCTTCAGCATTAAAATTTCTAAACGCACTCCTCCACCCACCAAACCCACATTCCACACAATCCCAAAACTATTTCAAAAGTAAAATTTACCACTTCACCTCTCAAACCCCTATCCACCAACATCCACACACACACACACACACACAACTAGCCCACCACCGCTAAAACCCCACCTCAAAAATACAAAAAAAAAATGACCACCCCAACCGCACTTTACACCACCGCAACAACCAGCACCACAATCACACCATCCGCTGAGGTGCCACCACCCGCCACAGACCGCGACGCCATGGTCCCCCCGGACCCGTCCACCCCACTGGGCAAGTTTCGGAAGGACGTGGTGGGGCTGCAGTATGCTGTGAACCAGGTATTGACTGAGGCGTTGGCGGCGGATAAGGCCTAGGTTGGTTAATGAGACAGAGTGAATTGAAATCAAGGCTGTGTAAGATGGATTTTATTGCATGGAATTTGGAGATTGGAAAAGAGAATGGGAATGAATAGATGTTTGTTTGCGTGTACTTTGGTTTAACGACTCTGGTGCAATATACATACCGAACAAATGTGTATGCTTACCAAAAGCAAGGGATGAAAGAAAAAAGAATTAACTTGACATGTTCATGGAAGAATGGGTTTTCCTTCAGTTGGTCTAAGCAAGCATGTGTACAAAACGAAACAAAATGTAATATGGTTTTTGACGATGTCAAATAAACCGTCGAGATACTACACATATATATGTGCTCCAACACGTATAAGACTTCACATTCATACACACTGGCCATTTCGTAACGTACTGTACATCTCCCGGAACAACTTAAAAACCTACAAAATACACAATAATAGTTATATGATTCACATAGAATCACATTAGATTTGAATAACATGAAAAACTACTAAATATATACATATCAATATATATATAGCTTCGTTGTTTCCTTTCTTTTACTAAATTACTTGCAATACCAGAATAGGTTCTGTAAACAACAGAAAAGACACAGTTACACAGTCGTGTCTCCGTTTCCTATTCCTCTGGTCACATAGTTATACATTTAATTTCCAAATCTCTCCTTCCTTCTATTCAACACTTCAACACTCTCCTTCTTTGCAACCTTCTGTTTCTCCACTCTCCCAGCGCCCGCGCCATTTCCCGTACGGCCAGTTCTATATTTGGGTGGAGGGCCATCTCTCAATCCGCGACTTCCACTACTCAGCACTTTCTTCAGATCATCCGAAATGCCAAACTTTTCAATTCGCTTCAGTTTGGCCTCTGTCTCCGCAAGCTCCTTTTCAAGGTTAAACTTCTTTGCTCGGGCAATGCGTTTCTTCAGTTCTTCAATGATGAGTTCGGTTTCAGATGGGCCGGTTTCCTCAGCGGCAGCGGCAGCAGTGGAATCGGCTGAAGGGGCTGGCTTCTCGGTGGTGGCTTCGGTGGGCGCGTCATCAGTCAAAACGGTCACAGAGTGGATTTCAATAGGGTCTGACTCAGGAGCTTTAGTCGAAATTTCTTCTTCCTTTTCAGCAGGATTCGACGCGCTTGTCTCAGGTTGTTGGGCTGATCCCTCTGGCTGCACTTTCTGGTCTTCATCGTTCTTGGTTAATCTTGCTACTAGATCAGCTTTGACACCGTCCTTTGCAAGGCCGCGTTTGTCCAACTCGGCTTTCAATTGTACAACTGTTAATTTTGCGTAGTCTGTCATTTTTTTTCTTCCTGATTTCTGGCGGAGAAACGGGTGCAGTATTAAATCTGTTTCTGTTTCTGCAATTATCGTGTTTTCGTAATAATATTATACTTAATAACAATAGAGTAGAATAGTAGGTCTGCAATTATATTCAATTCAATACGACTCAATTCGATTTAATTCAATATCTGTCAAATTAGTTCATATACTTACTTGAATAGCACAATACAAAACGATTGAATGAAATCTGAAAATAAATTAAATAGGCAATAAAATGGAGAGAATGTAAATCCAAAATGAAAAATAAATCTCAAAAAAAAACTATGAGAACGCGTGTAACAAACAAAACCTTCTTGGAAACCGGGTAACTGTGTTCACACCCTATCAAATCTACCCCATGCCCAATTTCATTAAACCCTACTGATACAACTAGCACATCATTTGGTCCGGAACCTTGATTTTCTTTGAATCCGATTAACTTCACCAAAAATCATTCTCATTAGAACTATAGGTCACCCTCGTAATCACAGCCTCAATCACCATCCACCCACTTCTCTCCCCCACCTAACCAATCTTCTCTCCTCTACTTCCAAATCTTCAATTTCAACCCTTTTCCAGTTCGCACTCTCGACAAGCACATCAAAATCATCCACATCGTTTCTTCCAACAAACCTAATCCCCGTACAAGCCTCGATAATTGGGCGTGAGGGACACTGTAGATCTACTAAACAATCTGTACACCCGTGCATGCGGAACTGCTGGCAACGGATCACGAACACCATGCGGTGACAGTCAGTCAGGAAAACAGAGCTTCGTATGGTCGCATACTGATGCGCATCTGAAAGTCCCACAAGATGACCGGTTTCGTAGTTACGCGAAAGAGCTGTAGGCGATGTTAAGTAAAGGTTCAGTGAAGTTGCGGAGTCAGCCCTGACTGTTGAAGTAGTATTTGCCTGCGTAGCAGTTTTCTCGACTGGAGTAGAAACTGATGATGCCTGACTCGTGCTTTCGTTTTCAGTAGTGTTGGTTGTTGAAGATAACTTTTTAGAAAAACGAAACTTCTTTTTCGTTTTGAGCGAATTGATGGCCTCAAACAACTTGTCTAGTTCTTTAAGATACATCTCGCGATCATGGCTGTTCAGGTCATTTAACCTTAGCTTGACCTTTGTTTCTAGCTCTCTTGCAAGTTTCTCAAGATGCGACTTGACAGCAGGATTAGCATTGTTTGATAACAGTTGCTTAATTTTTAATGAATCGTCAGAGAATTCGGCGAAAAATTTTGTCTGTTCCATTCCATTCTATTTTTGTATTAGATATTTTAGCCTGGACTCTTATATGTTGCAAAATATATTTATACCCCGATTACAGTTTAGTTCAGTTTTCTTTTCCCCAAATATCGCAGAGGCTGACTGGCTACACAAGGAACCAAAAACCCAGATAACATGAAATTAAAAAAAATCAAACCAACCTTCTAAAGTAGACCCTAGCCCTTAGCATTTAGCAGCCTCATTTGGTGATCACCTTAATTCGTTTGAGCAAGATGCGTAAACAGTTCAGCTAATTATTATTGTTTAGAAAAGGGGGGTTCAAGAAGGAAAAAAAAAAAATGCGAAAAAGTTGCTTTATTTCTTCCTTCAAATCTACACATACCCATCTATATTAACCAAGTCTCTTCCCACAAGATGTCGCAACAAACCATCGCTACACATGATCACCAAGCCAGCGCGATGGCTACACTTAGGCTGCGGCGCATACTGAATTTGAATAATCGGCTGCGGGCCGAGCTTGAACGTCCACGAATCCAAGCAAGTGACGCGTGTATAAAACTCATGGAATATGCTAGTTGGAAACGAGATGTTTCGGTGTCGGGGGAAATCAAAGTTGTTGAACAGGAAAGAGGCTGTTGTATTGTGTGCTAGAGGCTTACACAGAAGGAATGGCGGGGAAAGAGAAAAGATGGTGATGGATTCACAGGCTAGTTGTTGGGTTGTTATGTTTTGGCTATACGAATATTATGATAGGATATTACGAAATGGAATTTAATGGAACAGGCTACGAAACAGTAAGAGAAAATTTGACAACCTTATCGCACTAGTTCTTAAGGAACTGAACTGAACTAGAAACGAACTTAACCATGGTCTATGTAACACTTTTTTTGATACACTACAATCACTTCTTTCCAGCTACATTCCCTCTTTGTGCTACTATAAGAGTCATATTAACTGTCAATCACTACTAGCCGTTAATCACTAAGTAGATCCATCATCTAATCCCATGAATACAACATGTTGTACAGTATCTATACGTTAACTTCATACTTTAATTACTATAGTAGTTTCCCTGCTCCAATTCTGAGGACCAGTTTCTGGACCGGTTCCATACATTTCAGATTCAGCCACACCGCTTTTTTATCAAGAAAGGAAAGGAGTGGATAACATCGAAATCTTTATTGTGAATGCAGAGATGGAAGCGTTTGCTGCGACTTTGTCTAAAGGGTTTATTGATTCAGTCGGGTCATTAAACTTGCACTTGTGAACCATCGTGGAAGAGCAGATGTCTTGTCTATTCTCACTCAGCAGACAGTTATATTGATATAATGGTCATTTTTCAGAACAGCTATTCCATATTAATCAAAATCTTTATGTGCGATTCCATCAATATCAAGAATCTACATATTCATATTGATGTAGATAATCATCGAAAGATTCGAATTTTGTCGAGCAAATAATATCAGTTCTTTTCAAATTCACATTAATCAAATATACACGCATACATATACCGGTATAAAGATATAGACATAACAAGAAACCAACAACAACAAAAAAGAAAAACCAAAAAAAAACAGAATAGAAATAAATACAAATATGAACCAGCGAGATTCAAACGTTATATGCTGTGTATCAATGACACACTGAATGTAAAACCAAAAGATTAAATGACAAATCCCTTTTGCTCCATCAAAATAGACCCCGTGAGCACCTTGTGTCTAACTCTCTCCCTGAAATACTCTGATGAGCATATACTTTCCAACAGTACAAAACCCTATATTGTAATTTCAAAACCTGGAAAGAAAAAGATAATTAAAGCGCAAATGCATCAACGACATTGCTCCACAGCCCAAGACATCGCCATGATAGTTTCATCATTGATATCAATCAATCGTTCTCCAACAATCTAACATAATTACTCGGACATATTCCTACCTCGCCATTTGCCCTTCTGGCCTGCCACCACTTTCCGCTCATATCTGATACTTCGAGAATCTCATTCTTGTCGAAAGACAACTCCGTAGCGTCTTCAGGGTTTGCTCGATAAGGATATAGTGCGATAGCATGGCGTGGATATTCTCTCTCATATTCGTACATGCTACTTTCTGGACGATAAAGTTTGTCAGACATTGGCGTAGCACCGCCGCTGAAACTGCTGACCCCTCCGGTGCTGGTTGCTGCTGTGGAAGGAGTGCGGGTTCGTAGTGATGGAGGAGGTCGTGGGATGGAGGTGTGTGTACCAAAGTACCAGACCCAAATTATGTTGATGATCGAAAGAAGAATGAAACCAGCAGCTGATGTTGCAGTTGTGGGCGATGTTTGATACACAAAATTGTTTGTTGAGTTTGTTGTGTAGACGATAGAAGTTGCGAGAAAGGAAAGAATCTAAATTGTGGCATTATCAGTTAGTATTGAGTTGGAATCGTCTAGGCGCGTGAATAAAACTTACAGCAAGCTTATAGTGCTCTACCGTCGAGGTTGCAAAAGCGTAGAATATCAGCATGATAAGCAAAAACTGGAAAGCCAGACCCCACCATGCAAAGACTGGGAAGGTAGACTGGGACAGGGTTGACGATATAGATCCCACCATGGCTATGATCCAACCAATCTAGATGATCCGTGTTAGTACGTTGTCGACAGATATTGATAACGCGAAGAGAATAGATGCATTAAACTTACTATTGCAATGGACGTGGTTGACAATGCAAAGGGGTCCCCAAAGATCTTTGAGAGCGATATTCCCATTTTAGCTGGTTGTTCTATAACTGGTGTTTGATGTATTGCTCTTTTCTGGTTGAGATTTTACTATTTAAGCGAACAAAGACAAAATAGATGGAGTTTCTGTACTGCGATTAGCAGGAAAGGCGAAGGCAGGGTCCTAAATATGGAATAAGAGCGAAAGCAGTTAAGCTAGCAGGACTAGGGGATTGAGCCAAACAAAAAACGAAGATAATCCAAAAGTAAAAGATGGAAAATAAAATAAATAAAGAATCAAAAAAAAACTGGAGTATAAAAATAGAAATCAGATGGAAATAAATTAATAAAAATCGAAAACAGGAAAATTTAATAAAAAAGAAGAAAAAAAATATACTATTAAAAAAAAAGGAGTTGGACAAAAGAAAAAAAATATTCAATGCCCAGAAACGCTGTCAACCCGCTGTCAAACCTCTGCCAATATGCTGCGAATATGCTACGTATACGCTACTAAAAATGCTTCACCTGCAACGCAACGCAACGCGAAGCGGCGTAAAGTAACTAAATGCGCAGTATACATACAGTAACGTACTGTACACAATGAAAAATGGAAGAAATATGGAACTTTAATTTTACTGCATGAAACTTAGTTTGTTAGGGAGTTAGGCTAGATCGACTTAAATAAATCGGCTCAGCCTAGGAGCCCACTAACTTGACAGTTTAGTTCAGTTCGATTCATTCCAAAAAGATTAGATCTGGATTAAATCTCCAAGATTTGTATCTAATATATACCCATCTATAGGATTCTCAGACTGACCTGTATTTTTTATATTATATTATACTAGTTGAATTGTCGAACATAAGCAGTGTTGAAATAACCTAAATACCGGTACATCGTTTCATATCCTAGCTGGGTGGATTCATTGATATATAAAGTCAATTCACCATTCTTTCCAATTAGTTACTGTCCACGCTATTATCCCGTAGTGGGATCGCTAGAATAGTCTTTCTAAGCAAAATCGAACACGCCGGCACAAGCTATACTAGTATGAATTTTTCATAAATCATATATACAGGTCATGAAACACACTGTTGAACCCTTAATATTTCTCTAGATAATAAATTATACCGTTTATACCGTTAGTGATACATGGTCAGATTATAAGATGAGCTTTGATTCAGTTCAAGTACACGAAAACTTACACATTTGATTATGGATCATTACCTATATGCCTCTGTCCTTTCAATGTTTAACAACAATTTAGCAAACGTGTAAGGAAACATAACACACCAAGTTCAATTAACTGGACGATATATAAAGAAAAAAGACGTGAGCTCGTCAACAAAGTAATCTCATTCAAGCTGAAAATACAAGCACTAATGAGCATAATCTCGTTCTCACACGGTCATAAGTCAATTATATACACCTCTAAGCGTGTATTATATAAATAACAAATATGTTTTATACCATAATATTATAAAACTGGAAAGATATGCACACATATAGCAAGATGATTTTAGGGTCTATACACTTCATGAGACATTGATATACGATTCAATTCGCTCGTCTATTTACCAACACACTTGAATAACATCCATTCCAGTTTCTCTCGTGAATCGACCACCTCTTCTCCACTCCACATGCTTATTTCTCTGATACTGTCACCATTGACATCCCGGCAGACTTGCACTCTATTCTCGACTTCCTCAACTCCATCTAAATCCATTACCATTGTTTTCCCGCCCACAATTACCCAGCTGTTGAACTCCATTTCTGGGATCTCCAGTTTCCATGCACCATAAGGTACCACCGTTAGTTCTCCTAGTTCGGATTCAACCTGTTTAAGATACGGCAGCTCGATATTTTTTAGGAGCTCAAAAGTTGCTGTTTTACAGAGATCCTCCACGTCAGAAGTGCGCCCAACAACTGACAAATTAACCTGAATTACTAGCCACACTTCCTCTTCATCTTCGTCTTCCTGGGTGTACTTCGAAGCTTCACCAGCATACTCCGATTCTTCTTCGTCAGCAGCCTGTACTTTCTTCAGCACAAGCTTTAGCATATCTCTCGTTACAATCCGCTCAACAAGATCTCTAAGTCTCCACGACACGTTCATTTCCTCCATACTCGGAGCCGACCCAAACCCACCTCGTGCAATTTCAACATTTGTGTATAAACCGGCCTTGCTTCGTTCTTCAGTATACGACACTGACGATATATACGCCATCACTAGATCGTTCCCCTTGCGCATAGTCAGCGCATTCTGTTCCTGGTCAAAATGGCACGCCGATTCTCTTGTCGCATTTAGCGGCCGCGAGCTCCCTGGCCGCTTGTTTTGGGCAAGATTGCGGTGCAGATAGGACACGGGGTCTATGCGGCTGTAGATTGATGGCTGGTAGTATATGGGTTTCATTGATCTGTTTTTGGGAAGAGTGGTTAAGACTGGTGTGGGATGAAGGTTGATGTTATGTGTGCTGTGTAGTGGGAGGAAAGAAAATCTTTTTTCATCAACATGTATTTTGAGATGTGGTACTTTGAGCTTAAGCTCTACATAATACATATTATTATCTATTTTATATCTCTTATATTCTAGGTCTTGTTAAGTAGGTTTTATTTCTTATAATTTGTCATCTATTCTATATTTTCTACTTCCTATTAATTATTAGTGATTTCTTGTTTCTTATATTCTATCTATTATTTCTCAATATTCACATTCTATTGCTTATTACTGATTATTTAACGTCTATTTTTCAACTTTCATCTTGTACTGTACAGCACTGTACAGTAGGTTCCAGCTGTTCTATTCGCTGTGCTCTCGCGTTTTAAGGTTCCGCGGATATAACAGGACGGCCGTAACTATGACATTGGTACAAGTGACTGTAATGACAAAACCAAATCACCACCATCAACAACAATGAATTATATTTTCAATGTTATAAACTTAGCTGCTACCCATGAGTAATTCACAGAAGGTCCATCACCAGTGTCTTCAGCGTTTGATTTTCCCACTTTTGTATAAGCACCCTTCGCCAAAGCGAAAACTACCCAGAAAGAAGGTGTTAATACGGGCACTATATGTACAGGCTATTTAGCTTTGGTAAGTGTATACACAATCTCCAGTATGGGGACACATACATGCCTAATGAGGGAGATGCCTCTGTTTTAAGTTAATCAATCACCAGAATAGGATATTAATCTGTTTTTAATTTTTACTTTTCTGTACTCTACGCGATTTTGTGGCCTACATCCTCAGCGATGGAAAGGACCAAACAAGACATGATGACCGGAACGATTTCTTCCCTATTAGGATTACATACAGGATCAGTTAGATCTGGTTTCCAGGTGTCGACCGTATGTATCGTACGCGTTTGTATGCCATAATTGAAGACGCGTTTTTTAAAACGCCCTGGCCACCGTGAATCAATTTTTATACACGTAAAGCAACTCATATAGAATTGGTAAAGCCGATAAGACACTATACTATACAATACAAACAAATTTAAACAAACTAACAGACACAAACAGAACAGAAAGAGAATAATGAAAAGAAAAAACACACACAGACACGCACACACTAGAAATTAAATGTTATAAAAGAAAGACATCCCGAAACCAAAGCTTCATTCCTACAAGAAAAGGAAGTAAACGCACAAATGTATACAATCTTCTATTGTTGTTGTGGAGGAGGCATGTATCGTGGTTGCATTCCGTAGTACTGGTCATTTTGAACGTAAGGAACCTGGTTTGGTTGTTGTGGTTGCCCTTGGGGTTGCGGTTGCTGTTGTTGTTGAGGCAATGTTGGTATTTGCTGAGGTTGAGGCAAAGATTGCAAGTCTTGTTGGGGTGGAGGTGGTTGTTGTTGTTGCTGCTCTTGTTCGGGCGATTCCTCTGGCGCGTTGAGACAGGCCTGGATGAGGTTCTTTCCTTCGGGTTTGGTAACCAAAGGTTGAAGTTTGGGTGTGGTGAAGGTGTAAACCAATCCGGTTTCAGAGACAACGAGAAGAAGAACTTGAGTTCCGGTGAGAACAGAAAGCTCGTAAGCCTTCTTCATGATACCTGCCTTTCGCTTTGAGAAAGTAATGTGGCGACGCGACTTGTCGGGGATGAACTTGATTTCTATCTTTCTTCTTTCCCTCTTCTTGTCATCTTCGTCGTCGTCAATTAAGTCCTTGTCCACGATGCTAGCCATTGTTATTTGCGATGAATTCAGTTACTGAGATGTATGCCAATGTCCAAAATAATTAAGAGTTGATGAACCTGAATCGAGCTCGAATATATGAGTGAATGAATGAATAAATAAATAATAAAAGTTGACTTGAGAGTTAATAAAAAATACTAGTGGTAATATTTAAATTCTGAAAAAAGTAATTCGATTTATGCCTATCCGGTATATTTCCTGATCAGTCGAAGGAAAGGTGTGTTTTTGGAAGAAACAAAAAACTAAGAAAATTTTTACGGAAGGTTTCAATTTTTTTGGGAAATTTCTTGTTTAAATACTTTTTTATTTACCTCTCTTTGTCCATTCTCATGTCCATATCTTGTCCGCGCAAAATGTCAACTCTGCCCCTCCACCACACCATAATTTCATCTTTTCTTGCCTTTTATTTCTTAGACATACTGCTAATTTCTTTCGTGGAGAGACTAATTATATCAAATATATATATTAATGCTTCTTGGGACTGGCATTGCGGACACAAAAATCACAAACCACCCTGGAGTTGTAATTATATCAAATCCATAAAATGTTGTAGCCAAATCAAGTTTAGGTTGAATCTCTGAAGTGAAGTTGGAGTTAAGCCCAAAGAATATCAATGTCAAGCGTGCGGCAACCTCCATTTTTATATGACGTGTCCAGCCATGTCTTTGCACAATTTGTCAGTTGTCAATATAAAGTCGGTACACAATCTACACACTCGGGCGTGTAATTCCAAGTCTCGCTGATTATTGGATGGATTGGGACAAGTCAGGTTAAGGGTAAAACTTTAATTTTATTGCTCTCTTTAGAAATGACCAGAAACATTCGAATGACGGTTATTTAACCAGCCAAAATAACCCGCCCAAGCAACATTTTGGAGTTATTATTGGACATTCTTGGTTCCACCAATGTCTCAAATGTTATCAAGCTCTTTGCGATAATAGCTGTGGTTCTCGAATGTAGCTTTTTTTTATTCAATTAGGTAGAACCATTTGTAACCACTATCAAGGCTCAAAGGTTGGCCAGCGTCAACATGCAGCATGTAATTACTGGATACAAGTTGCTGAAAGTCACGTCACTTTAATTTTCATAATATTAGGTAGACATTTTATGATTTTAATAAGGGTCTAATGAGTGGTTTAGCTTTAAACTAATGACCTTTTAGCGCGATAATCAGACTAATTACTGCTAATTAAACCTCGTATATATGAAAGAAGAGGAGAAGGCAGCTAGACGGATATTTGCTACGTGAAGTTGGATTGACATGCACTTTACAGGATTGGTCTTAGAGCATAGTGTTTTTCAAATTAAAAGAATTCAGTATTATGTAATAAAAAATAAAATAATAACATATGATATAAGCTTTAAACCTTTAAACGTAATATATAGTATATAGACTATCTTTAGACTTGCAAACCTACGAAACTTTGGGAACCTCTTATTCTTGGACTGGCTATATGAATACACAACTATGGAACTATACAAATCTACAGTACGTAGCTACATGGCTAATTATATGCTTATATATCGAGATGATAATGATATAGATTGGAAAGTAGTTCTGTACTCGCGCTATTGAAGAAAAGTTTGAATAAAGTTTATCATGAAGTTTTAATGCGATGCGACTTCAATGCTTCTTGATTCTGACAGTAATCAGCTGAGATAGTAGTATCCGGATAGATTATTAAAATAGGATTTCTGTGAGTCGGTAACAGACCAAATGCTTACTTTCAAAAATCCATACTAACAACTAGGCGCGATCCATTTATCAGTCAGTTTTTTAGGTTTTTCTTCCCGCGTTGGTCCTGTTCTCTGAAAAAAAATTACTAACAATTAAGATGCCATCGTCCTCTCTATTTATACAATTCTTCAGCTAGTCGTAATGAAGTGGGAAAATTTTTGATTTCTGGTAGTGCAATACTACTGTAGATAAGGTTGGACTGGTGGATATAGACATGTTTTTGTATCATATTGAAACGGTTTCGTCTTGAACTCGATAGTACAAAGAGTTTGGTCACTTAGTTTAAGACAAACTGTACTCACTTTTGTATTGGAATTGATGAAATAAAGAAATAGAAAACTATAAAACTTGCATGTCTAAACTTGTATTGCCGTTTGTGTAAATGTTATAATATGGATATGTCAGTAAAGTCAATCTTTAGAGTAAAAGAATGGTCATGTTACGATGAGCGCAGTGCACACGTACTGTTAACAGACCAAATCAGCTTGAAATGCACTACTTTTGTTATTACCAGAGTCACAAGGTGATAGCAGTTCTACCGCAACCGGTTTTGACAATATCTTCATAATAGAAAGTTTCAGCATAAATTTAGTAACAGACCTTATAAAACACTTTGAATGAATAGATTTTATTAACTGTTAAAAGTAATACTTATTAATTGATATATTAAATTTAAATTATTTCATATGGTTGGACTGATTACAATTATATAGAGTCCAAAATAAAGATGTAAAAAAATATGGATGTAAAAATAGCTTTTTTATCCTCAACAACATATAGAAAATACTTTCACATTACTCTGGAATCTCCGGTAACCTAACTTTAGCAGGCGACACAGATCGTTCCATTTCTTCCTCCTCCTCCTCATCCCAAAATCCACTCTGATTCCTCAACAACTTATTCTGATCCCTCACCCAATCATCCAACCCTACACCCTCATAAGTCTTCCCAGGTGACCCATGATCGTTCGAGTCTGGCGAGGTGTACCCCGACGTCAGCTCGCTCAGCTCCTGGTCAAACGAGTCAGACGACGTGGAAGTGGACGATGGAGCCCACATGGAAAATGATTCTTGTAGCAGTAGAGACAAATTGGACCCTCCGTCTGGTGAATCCCTTGCTAGTGAAGGGGGTGAAGTAGATGCTGGAGGTGTGAACGAACTTACTCGAGTCACTTTTAGCGGCTCCGTAGACGCAGTTGAGCTCAAGTAAGGATTAATGAAATCATAAGATTTACGTTTTGAACTAAAATCCTGCTGTTCAAACTCAGCACCTTCATTTCCCATTTGCCCTTTAACCCCCGATTTCCCGTTTTTAAGGTGATCGTAGTACACCACCAAAGAATGTGTTCTTCTTTGCTGTTTGACCCCAGCCTCGCCCTCGCTCTCTTCACTACCATTGTCCAAAGCCGTGTTGCTCAAGTTAAACTTCTGCTGTGTGTAGATTTTGAACGAGGAAACGCTCTTGCGGCCTCGAGATTTCATGGGAATTTCGGGTGGGGGCCCGTTGTCATCCACAATGGTGGGGAGCGGCTGGTAGCTTGTGGGCATAGGCATTACAATAGGGCTGGGCAGTGATGGAGCGTAAGTGGCAACGTTGGTTGCAAGACCAGATTTGGAAGAAGGGGGTGATAGGCTGCTCATTCTTGTTGAACTGGTCTGGGTGCTGTTGATGGTTGAGATGCTTGAGGTTTGGGAGTGGTGGGCAGAGCGAGGGTATGAGTAGTCTATTGACTGGCGTGGCCTGAGCGAGCTGTATGATTGCTGTGGTCTTTGTGGAATTGGCTGATGGTGATTGTGATGATGGTCTTCGTGGTCTTCAATAACCGGGATAAGCTGCTGAGAGAGCTGTTTGGGTACAGGGGATGTGTAGTATCCGAACATTTCTTTCAGGCACTGTTTCCACAGCTTGCGCTTACGCTTACGACTGAACAATAAAACCATCGAGTCAAAATGGCCTTCATCGTAGAGCCACGGGAGCTTGGACTGGATGTCCGAACCAAGGCCCTGCTCGTATTGTGACGCAAGGCGGGATTTATCATGGCATGAGAAGATTAGGGCGTATTTGTAGGGTGATGACATGATATAGGAGCTGGAAAGATCGTAGGTAGCAATATAGATTTTCAAGTCTTTGGCATGACGCTGGTCAAGATCAAAATATTTGTCGAGTAGTTGTGGGTGGTTATCGCCGTTGATGTAATCGTCAGAAAGTAGCTCGTAGGACAGGATATAACGGCCTGTTAAAAGCGCGTGCCTCTGGGAGATGGTTTGTTTGTCGGGACGGTACATTGTGTACAAGTCACGCTGCATGTTGAGCGTTTCGTGCGAGGACAACCCTCGATTATTGATGGCTTCGAGAGCAACATTGTACTGAATCAAAGAAAGATCGCAGGTCCCCACCAGACTATCTATGATTCTGTCGTTAAATGCGCTTAGGAATGAAAGCTTTTCACGGGCGGTACTAATGGAATTCATGAAAGGGAGAAGTCGGTAGCAAGCTGGTGAGTTTTGCAATTGTCGAAAGAGAAAAAAGTGGAAATGTTGTTAAAAGAAAAAATAAATAAAGACAACAACAAAAGATGTAGTGACTTTTGTGTTTGGTACTTTGATGTTGCTGTTATGGGACTGAAATAAAAATACAAAATGAAGAACAATAAATATATTGTTGATTCTCTTTTTTTTTTTTCTAAACCAAATAGATCTTGGAGAATTTTCGTGTTTTTTATATAACAAATTTATGCAAAAAGATCCACGGCTTGCCCATCCATCAACTGCACTCTTCCACACTCAAGAATGGTCAGATCCCAAACTTTCCAAAGCATAATACTCTTCAAGATAGAGTTTTTATAATACAGAAATGGATTAACTAATACCAACAAGTAAATGATTACGCGGAGATAGTAAGAGACATATACACAAGATCAAATTTTTGTTTTTTTGTTTCTGTTTGTTTCTATCAACTTATGAAACTATTAATGTTTCTGGTTTCACTGTGATCATTCTTTCTCCCATAAGAATAGAGAAATATAATATGGTGAAAGAGATTTTACTATGCATATTTCACCCATAAAAATACAAAAAGATCCAAAAAACCCCCCAAAAGAAAGAAAAAAGAAATTTAAGGTTTGTTTGGTACCTGATTTTGTCACCGTCTTTTTGTAATGTTTTGTGCCTGGGGGAGGAAGAGAGCCAAACCACCACAACAAAGTTGTTTGTAACACTGGATAATTGTTAGACCATCACATTGCCAAAGTTAGATAGTGAGATAATTTTATTTTCTTTTGCATGACAACAAATAAGGCAAAATTTAAGATTTTTCCATTTTATATAGACGGTGAAACTTTTATATTGAGCACACTATTATGGTAAACCAAAGTGCACTGCTATTATCTACAAAGGGAACTTTGCTTAAAATACTCATGTACAGTAGGTAGATATAAATCTATATACAGCTCTAGAATGGAGAGCGATTATTTTTTGTGGCTTGTTTGTACGGTAGCTTAAGATCTGAGTGGTAACTCGGCATATTGCAATGTGTGGTAGATGAAAGTGTGGGTAATTGCAGATTTGCGGTACAGTAATATAGCCCATTGTGCGGAAGAATTTACTATACGGCATAACTATAGCATATCATAACATATTAAGAAGAAAAAAGTCAATTATTTACACGTATTGGCAGAATCTTGTAACCGTACTGTCTAACTATCTCATCTCCAAACCCCTAGAATGAGCCAACTTACTGTAGGTTCACTACATTACATGGCACTGTGTGCTGATCAATCTTGTCTACTTTCTTGTCAACCTTTTTACAATGTTTTAAATGTTTTGTTTTACTGTGAGTTTGTATTTTTGTGCACACGAATACAAATAGTCGGAATACTAGAAGTATGAATGAAATTGAAAGGAATTAGGTAAATGAGTTGGATTGACAAAAAAAATTATAAAATAAATATATTATATAAACGGTATGGATGAATAAATGAATAGATACAGTAATAGATGAATAGATAAATAAAAGATGAATAGATAAATAAAAGATGAATAGATAAATAAAAGATGAATAGATAAATAAAAGATGAATAGATAAATAAAAGATGAATAGACAAATTGATAAATGAATAAATGGATGATTAATTAATGAATGATCGAGTGAATGAGTAGATAACTAAATAAAACAATGAACAAAGTAAAGGACAAGTAGAACAGGCACCATCGTAATGGAACTGCTATGTGCTGAAGACAAAACTTTTAAAATATAAAGTACGGTAAACCTAATTCAGCACCCAAAACACATGCCTAAACAGACAAGCTTTCAACTTGATACAAATAAGAAAACTCTTTGAACTCATTTTCCATCTCATCTTCGGACTTTCCTTCCTCGTTTTCTTCTTCTTCAACTTCATTGTTCTCAGCGTTGGCCTCGGACTCGTCATCCAAGATGATCCCGTACCTATGACACAAATAGGAAAGACTGATCAGACTCTCAAGGTTGTGCTGGTAGGCAAATTCCAAAACGGGCCTTTCGTGGAAAGAAGGCTCAGTGAGGTAAGGATAAGGACCATCCATGTTCTTTTCCTTCTCGGTGATGACAACGTCATGCTTTTCTTCCTCGTCACTTTCGTACTTGAAAAGATTGGCATCCGAGAGATTGTTGAAAATTTGGGGGTAAAAGGTGTCCAAGTCAGTCAACGAAACAATGCTTGTGTTAGAGGTGGTTGAGGTATTTTCAGAATTCTCAGAGTTCTCTGTGTCCTCTGTAGGTTCAGGGATTGAATCGTGGATACCGAGACTTGTGCGTGAAGAAGCATAACTGCCAACTGATACCAAAGAATTTTTGTCAAAAATGCTTGAGCCGTCAACGGAGTCAGAATAGACACTCTCGGCGTCAGAAACTTCAGAAGCATTGTCATCACCAACTTCCTTGAGGGGAACAATAGGAGCAGCAATTGGACAAATGGGAAAGGGGAAGTCTTTGACGGACTCAAAGGAGTAATCAGAGCACACTTCAAATTCAGAAGGACTGAACTCGGTCAAGATGTCTGAATCCTGGTTGGGGTGAGGTTCAGCGCAATGTAGTTCATCAAGAACATCTTCAATAACTCCTTCGTTGATTTCAAACTCAGGGTAGCTACCGGCGTTCTCAGGCTGGTAGGTTTCAGTAGATTCGGGTTGGACTTCACTGTAACAAGACCTGAAAAGGCTCATAGTAGTGCCTGGCTTAGCAGGCTGTTCAACATGAAGCTGTGGTTTAGCTTTCAATTCCAATTTCTTTTTCTCGAGGACGAGAGCCTCCAAATGAGCATCATCAATGTCGTGAGGTTCTTTTACAAGCAATCTATCATCCATAGTGTAACCACCAAGTTCAGAAGTTTTGGATTTACCCAAACAATGCAACAAGAGGGACTCTCTGACCTTGGGATCAAGAGCCTCGTTCATGGCGTTAAGAAGATCATCGCGTCCAGGATAGATTTTACCAGGAGTGACCTTGTCTTGGAAGAAAACGCCTCTAAGACGTTGGCCGATAGTTCTTTCCAAAGTTGGAGAGTCTTCTCTTGCCAAAAGATCAATTAAAAACTTGAGTTCTGCAACAGAGTAGCATTCTTCAGCACAAGTGGGAGCGGGCTCTTCGGCGCCCTTGGGGAGGTCGAGCTTGGCGAGAAGAATTTTGACGAGCTTGACTTGCTTTCTGCGAAGACGGCGTCTTTGGATCTTGTTGGAGATCCGGTGGTAAGTATTGCGGGTGGTGCGAATGGCACAGCCTAAGGTAGCAGCGGTGAGGAAAAATGGAACTTCAATGGCCATTTTGGAAATTATCAGGATACAGGTACAATATAGTTATTGAAGTGTTTCGATAATATTTCAACGTGCTGAAAGTAGATATAGAAATAAATAAAAAAACATTCTTCTTTTCAAGGGAATCAGGACCATTTTATAATCTTCAGATAAGCTAGTTATATTTAGTCTAAAGTAATTTTTACCTACTATACTCGCGCGTCTACTTGTAGGAAGTATGTCGTTAAAAAGATATTTCTTCAGTTATCTGAAATAAATTTAAATGAAGATGGACTAAATAAAATGAGATATCGACGTATATGGTATTTTTCAGATACAACAAATTTAAAATCTGTCAAGTAGCGTAGGTAGGCAAATTGGTATGGTATGCGGTAGTACCAGTTGGGTAAAAGTTATAAATTTACGTGAAATTGGCAAGACTAACAATGAAATTTTCTGTTGCTAAGATAAAAGTAATTTATATTTAACGTATTGAATGATAGCTTTGGAGGAGGTTTACGCTGAATCGAAATTTAAGCCAGTGCAAATATCAGACCTCTATAATATACATTGAACGTTATAACAAAAATCAAACAGCAAACGCAATTACTATATAGTTAACAGAAATTTCTTGGTATGTCTTCAATCACAACATGACTTCTGGTCGTTTCCTTGCTGCATCTTTAAGCTGAAAGGTGAGATGAAGGATGGGTGTGTCAAAGTTTGCAATATCTATGTTATTATACAGATGACGTTATAAAGTAATACAGCTAACCACAGTACGACTTCATGGCATCAAATAAAAATAGAAGCTAGCACATTATTTCTCAATATTTCAGTTCTTATTAATGCTCCAACACCAGTATGTTCAGATATATGTCCCAAGGGTATGAATAGAAGTTACCAAATTCTAACAATGTTCAATCAATTTCAATGCTAATTTATTTTCGTTGTACGATAACCTTACACTACACTACAAATAGTAACACGAACATTTTGTTTCATTTAAACTGCAGAACACTAGACAATTTAGTTTACAAGTATGCTGGAAAGTGAGTGAATGCAATAAGTATGTTTGGGGACACGATTTTTACTAATTTTACCCCTAAATGTATGGTGGCGACAAGACTTTGGCCGATTGTCGGTGATCCAATAGGATACCGTCGATTTTTTGTGACTGCACAAGAAAAGCCATAAAGTGCAAAATTTAAATGCTAAGTCACTAATGTTTAGTGCCCACTGCCCAACTAACTACGCAATTGGCAAGGCAAAGTACACCATCGTTTGTCAACAGATTTTAACAAAATATTTCGACAGTTCGAAGATATTTGCACCTATTTTACTCCCATCTGAGCAGCATAATTGAGCAGTTTTATCAATACTCTGGAATTTAAGACTAGTGCGTTAAAATGAAATGAAATGCCATACCGCTTAAATTTTCCATTTCCCAAAAGCCGCAGTTTTATAGATATGTCATGTGATACGTTACATAAACATTAATTAACAAATTAGTCAGCATTCAGTGCTGAGAGCGCTCGTCCATACACGAAAAAAAATCTTTAGTTCACGTGCTGGATCAATGGCTGCGGTTAAAAAAAGGTCTGATATTTACGCTAAACTGTGACATCTTTTACGATACTTTATTTTTGGCATTCTCACCGGAATAAATTATAGTTAGTTAAATCGTTCAACAAAGGTTTCTAAACTTATTGTTGTCGTTGTTGTTGATGCGATTAATTCTGTTAGGAGAGCATTGCCATATGGATTTGGCCTCCTTTCGCTAGCAACTGCCACACAGCTTTAGTTTTATGAGAGAAGAGGAGGCAGGAGGAAGGGAGGGAGAGAGGAGGGGGAGAGAGAGAGAGAGGCATGGACATAGTAAATGGCAAGGTTTAAACATTTTATTCCGGCAATAATTTTTTTTCTGTCATAGTACAGTAAGTCTAAACGGCAGTTTGAACGTAACCAGGTTAACTCAAAGTTGAAAGAAATAAATTTACTCCGCTTGACTTGACTTGACTGAATTTTTTTTTTATTTTTTTTCATTTTGAGACTTTGAAAATCAAAGATTTACTTACTACGCCAGAGATATTCATTAACCACAAAATAAAAAAAATTGTACTCAGCTTTCCAGAAATTTTTCTATTTATTTATTTATATCATCATCTACATATTCTCACACCTCCATTCATTTACCATACGTTGATCTACGATCTGCTCTTCCAAAAAACTTGACGTTTCTTCCCCTGCCAAACTCGCCCGTGATTAGCGCTCTAATACTGAGTATCGACTAGTAGAAACTATTTAGATCCAGTCTCTTCAGCATCTATTAAAATGCCTATACAAAATGGGAAAAAACCAGTGTCAAATTTATCGTCAGCTTTAGCTTCGATTCATCTGAGCTCAAATCAGCAGCAGCAAGACCAACAGCAAATAAATCTACAGCACCAGCAACAGCACCAGCAACTACAACAACAGCACCAGCACCAGCAGCAACAACAACAACAACAACACCTGCAACAACAGCAATACCCGCATCTTCTTCTTGATCCTACCACATCCGCCTACAATACAAACACCCAAGTGGACCGAATAGCTGAATTCCGTCGTAATCCACCTACAGATGGAATCACTTTGTTTTCACATCGGGTAAGTTAACTCGTATCTCTCCTTTTTCATGGACATGTATCTCAAAAGCATATCATACTAACACTTACTCTCTCTTTTTAACATCTAGTCTGCTCCAAATGGATTCAAAGTAGCTGTCGTCATGTCCGAACTTGGAATCAAATACCGCACGTTCTTTCTTGATTTCAAACGTAACGAACAACGTTCCCCCTACTACATCTCCATGAATCCCAACGCACGTGTCCCCGCCATTATTGACCATGAAAATGGCGACCACACTGTATGGGAGTCTGGATCTATACTAATCTACCTTGCACAGCGGAGTGGATCCACCATGCTATACACCGATGACTTTATTGAACAATCCCAGATCAACTCATGGATATTCTACCAAGCCTCAGGTCATGCGCCCATGATTGGACAGGCTTTACACTTTCGATACTTTCATCCAGAACTTATTCCGTCGGCAGTAGAGCGATACACTAACGAAGTGCGACGGATTTACGCTGTCTTGGAAATGCGGCTGTCAGAGATGCGTGAACAACTAATTTCGGAGTTTGACCAAGACCGGTTCTCTGTTGGTACCGAACGACGGATCTACGATGTCCCGATTTGGCTTGTTGGGAACAGAATTACTATTGCTGATTTGTGTTTTGTGACGTGGAACCATGTGGTGGACAGAATTGGAATCGATCTGGAGATTGAGTTCCCTGAGGTTTACAAGTGGACAAGGAACATGCTAGACAGACCGAATGTCGCTAAGGCTCTAGCCGGGTTGGAGGATAACTAGTTGGAGAGAGTCTCATGCATGGTCACTAAAAGTGTAGTGATTCTGAAGTCTGAGAACTTGATGAGAAAGAAAGAAAGAAGAAAAAATAAAATGAAATGAACCGTATTCCACACTCTTTTTTTATACGCATTTTTTTATCGAACAACAAAACAGCATGGTAGATTCTCTTGGATGGATTGTTTATGAATAACCAAGAAAAAGAGACTGAAAAAGTAAGATTGCACTGTTGAAGCGGAGAAGAAGAAGAGGCATAAGAGAAGAAATGCCTGATTTGATTTCATATAGATTTTTATTGTTTTTTTCATGAATTTTATGTTTGTATGATGATACTGATAGGACTACGACTTGAAAGAAGAATATGTTGCTTGTTCTGTGTATATACGAAGTTTTGTGTTGAATAGAAACATGAATTTGTTTATAGCTGGATAATAATATGGTAGATGTATCTGAGTATTACAAAGTGTAGTCTTGTTCTTGTAGTGTCGACTACGTTTCATTGGAAGATTGATCTATTCGGATCCGACGGAACTGTCAGTGTTGGTATCATATACTGTATGTTGGCCATTTACCCGTATCAAACCAATCCGACCGGGTATTCCATACATGGATATAAATGTACAAATTAACACTAACCAATATAAGAAATACCACTGTGCCATTATAATTATTTACAAACTACTTCAACAGGTCTACAAACATACACATAAGACTTTAAAATATTATGTATTGATTGATTGATTGATATACCTAGAAAATCTCCCCCACAAAAACAAACACAATTAATTTTATCCCCAACTGTTCTATCCTGTCATTTTTTTATTTTTATTTTTGTGCGCAAAGGTGTCAAAAATAATTGGGAAGCAAAGTCAAATTTTTGAGAAGGAGAAAGAGAGTGTACTTGGGTACGTAGCGTGGGTAAGGGGTTCCGGTATCGGCAATGGGAGCCCGGGGTGGTGGTGGTGGGGAGGGAGAGAGGAATGGGTGACTGGGTGAGCAGAGTTGGAGTGAATGCTGAGTTGAGAGTGTTTTGGGGGTGGAGGAGGTAGCTTGATGGGAATGAGAGAAGTGTAGATGGGGGAGTTGTGTGGTAGTGGTATGGACTTTGGAGGGACAAGTTTGACACTTTGTGTGGAAAGTTCTAAATAGAATGTAGGCAGCGAGATGGAAATTGTGGGGTAATTAATAAATTTGAAAACGGGGAGGAAGGCAAATACAAGTGTATAGTAATAATAATAGTTGTGTTTCGTTATATACCAACTGTACTTGCTAAAGAAGCCTTTCATTATTGATAAAGCTTTTCCTTACCTGATTTTGGTTTAACATGTGTTTGTGATATTTTATCATATTTAGACTACCTCGCTCGCGAAAAAAGTGCGTAAGGCTTGAATCAAACCTGACTAGCTTCCATGTGCTTTTAGTTAAAAAAAGAAAGGTAATGTTTCTCTGGACATAATGTAGAATGACATAGTTATATATATATATATATACAGATTAAGAAAGTCATGGTTCATATGTCGCGTTTTAGATAGTACAGGAACTTGGTTTTTATACACCGAGCTTGATAAAAGTGTAGTACTGGTGTTTGACTATGCGAATGAGGTAAAATTCAGGAATATTAGTCTCAACCCTCACCTTTTACACCAGAATATGTTTTACAGTATGTCTTTTACCTGTTAGAGATAGTCTGAAAGCAACAACTAAGGTATCTGCGATATAAATTTACTACCGGTACATGTAACTATCACATACTAGGTTAGCGGTTTACTACTGTACTTGAGATAGTGGCTAGCGCAAATATTGTTCTAAGTTCTGGGATAACCAGTTAGATATACTCCTTGTTTAGAACAAAATATCTAAATGGAATTCACAGAAGTTTGTCATTTCTAGTTTCATGCTGAAGCGCCCTTCAGACTTGACACTTGACGATGTTGGCCACCAAACTTTTTCAAAATGGTAAATTTATATCCATATTAATTCTTGTCCCTATGCTTTTGGTAGTACAAATGTACAGATACAAGTTTTCAAATTTTCAGCCAATAGTATTATTACACTATCGATAATACCTTTATGACATTGCAATGTTCAATCTGTCGGGAGCTAACTGTCTCCAAAGACTTGTCAAATACTTCAGTAGGTTAATACTCGATTGAAAACAATAGATGCTGCAAAAAGGCTTCCAACCAGATATTTATATTACAGAATTCAATTTGTTTAATTTTCTAAAAAAGTTACATGCGATAATTACGGTTATGGTTTTGGAAACACAAAGTATCATAGCAATTGCATTTGATCGGTAATAGTAACCCCTTGGGTATATAAGCTACTGAGTGTTTCGTGTATTGTTTCTCCATTAGCATGACGGCCGAAACTAAAAAGTTTCTTGAAAACGTAATACGCTATTGAATAGAAACTCAACTGAACAACATTTTCCATAATGAAGATATATTAGATAGTTCCCTTTGAAGGCTGGTTACATTAAACTGCAGAAATTGTTCATCGTATTTTACCTAGCTGGATATTGCCGTAAATATGAATATGAGACTTTTGGGCAAGAGACTTGGAATATATCCGGATATACTACTAAAATTGAAGAAGCAGGATTATTGAAAGATGTGCTGGATGTTATTCCATTTTATATTTGTTCATATGAAGAATCTAGAGGGATTTTACAATAGGACTCGTAGCCCGTCAAGTTTGGATAAAAGCCAGTAATTTCATTCATTCATTCATAATCAGTTTATTGTCCTATGTCAAATAACTTATAAAAAATTTAAACTAATAAATAAAATACAAATAATGTTAATAACAATGAAGAAGACATGTAAATGTGGTTCAGTAATAAAACCGAACAATCTGCGTTGCGACGAGGCTCACTATCTCGTGCATTACTGCTGTATGAATACTTTTGTGTTTTGACGCTGCCAATTCTGCTTGAAATAAATTCCAAGTGTAAAGGGAAACCTGCTTTCACTTAAGTGATTTTAGTGTCACAGTTAATAAGGAGGAAACCTTTACAACAAACACCCAGGGCCCAAAGGACCACAGAGTTTATCGCTGAGTTAAAATAGCCTGGTTGGAGGATAAGAACTCAATAACGGCTTCAAGCCCTTTGCCAGTATCTAGCAAAGTACTAATATCGAGTTCCGGAGAAATTTTTCGTAAAGACTCGCGATGAGCCTCATAGTTGCTGCACTCAGACAGAATGTGTGATAGAGTTTCTGCTTCACCGCATTCACATCTGATATCTTGTTGTTGTTGACAATAAACTGATTATGAGTGAATGAAAACGAATTCTATTTATTTACTCAACAGGTAATACCATATACTTGAAGCGAAAAAAAATTCAACGAAAAAAATTCTAAAAAAAACATTCTATCGAATAACAAAAGTAACTTTCTACCATTACCTTTTCTAGCGTTTACAAATATTCTGGAAACTAATCTATACCATATATGTAGGCATTCTACTTTTTTAGATTTTGATGGGGTGTTGTGGCGCAATGGTTAGCGCATCGGATTTCGGTTCCGAAGGCTGCAGGTTCGAATCCTGTCAACATCGCACCATCAATTTTTTTACTTTTGGTAATCAAAATAACTGTACAGATATAGGTTTATTGCATGTTTAAGAAAGTCAACCTAACTGTACGCGTAGATGATATTGATATGAGAATGTATTGCAAAATATTTGTCTTAGGTTAGTCAATAGTTTTTAGATGTCGATTGCTTGTACGGCTTGGAGTATATCGGCGTATAACGAATAGCGAAACTGATACTAAAGTTGTATAGTGGCAATATCAAGAACTAAACCTGACCTCTCTCTTTGTTGAAGTTGTTTCCAGTGAAACCAAAACAATGAAAAGTTTTCGTGTATAGAATTCTGTGTATATAATTCTGTGTATATAAAAAACAATTTGGATAGGATTAATGATTAAATAAAAACCGACGATTATATAGTTAATAGAAAAATTGGAAATAAAATATATATGAGTCCTTGAAACAAGTACTTTTGAATAATTAATTATACAAACAGATATGCAAATACCCTTCCCTCTTTTTTTTTCTTATTTCTCAAAGTCCTCAATGGTGATACTAGACTTTTCACACATGGATCTAAAGATACCGTCTTCAATGTTGAACAGGTTCAGAGGAGTGTCAAATTCGACAACTTCACCTGCTTCCAGAACCAGAATCCTATCGTAATTGATGATGGTTCTTAGTCTGTGCGCAATACATAAGATAGTGCAGGCTGCGAATTCGTTTTGAATAGTGGATTGAATCTTGTTATCGGTATGGAAATCGACACTTGAGGTAGCTTCGTCAAGAATGAGAATCTTGGAGTTTCTAACTAATGCTCTTGCGAGGGCAAGAAGTTGTCGCTCACCAAGTGAGAAATTTGTACCTTCGTCGTTGACAACCTCATCAAGGTGGAACTTGACAGAGCCAGAAACCGCTGTACCGTTTTGGATAGATGCATATTCATTGGGATCAACAAGCCATGCGCGTCTTAACGCATTCCACAAATCAGCGTCTGAAGCTTTTCCGAAAGGATCCAAGTTAGATCTGATCGTACCTTGGAACAACACTGGGTCTTGAGGAATAATAGACAACTTCGAACGCAACTCGTATAAACCTAGTTTAGAAATATCAACACCATCGATTTCGATAGAACCGGTAGTCAACTCTGTCAGTCTGTAAAGAGCATTCATAATGGTACTCTTACCTGCACCAGTACGTCCACAGATACCAATCTTCTCTCCCTTTCCGACACTGACGTTCAAATCTTTCAGCACAACGGGAAGTTTAGGTGCATAAGCAAGTGACACGTGCTTAAAGTCGATTTTACCTTCAGTAGGCCAGTCAGCCGGAGGAGCTGTTTCCTCAATATGGAAAGGAGCTTCACTTTCTAGATTTTCAGCGTACTCATGAATCCGTTCAACAGTGTTCATGTTGTTTTCGACGCTTGCCATTTCTCTTACGACCAAACCTAAAATGGCAACAATAGAAAGCATAGAAGAAACGACTAAACCAACAGAAGAGGGGTTGATCTTGAACTGATGAGTAACACAGAGCATTGTTACAACAAGAAGAAGACAAGTACCAACACCATCGAGTCTAATACTCAGCCATCTTTGGTTAGCCAGAGTCAAGTAATAAGCGGAGTTCATGTTGTTGATAAACTTTTGGTTCAACTCGGTAAATCTTTGTTGTTCGTGGAAAGCAACAATAGTGTCAGAACCTGAAAGGGTCTCTGAGAAAAGACTAAAAACCTTTGATCTGCCAGTAGCATCAAATCTTTTTACGTCACGGGCAGAAGCACGATAGTAAGAAGCTGTGCAACAGAAGACAACAAGCAAACCAGCAAGAGCAATTGCAAACCAAGGAAGATATACAATAATCAAAATAAAAACACCAATTGCACCAGTTGTAGATGTCAAGAACAATCTAAATTGATCACTGAATTCGTTATCCAATACGTCGGTATCGTGGGTGAATCGATTGAGAATACGTCCTAATGGAGTAGAATCAAAGAAATACATTGGTGAATGCAAAACACTGTAAAGCGCTTTATTGTGCAAATTTCGACTGGTTCTGTTGACAACAACTGTAAGAGTGACAAAAAATGTAAACATCAGCAACGAGCATGACACGGCTAGTAAAACGAAAATACCAATGTAAAAGCCTTCCGATCGACCAGGGAACTTATGTCCAGTCCAAAACGACAACCATGTATTCGAGAAAACTTGTGTAAATGTAGCAAGAATGACAATTAATGTAAAAATTGGAATGATAAAATAACCCAAAAATCCAGACCCGTACTTGATGAAAGCCAAGTAAACTTCAAGCTTGACACCGTCTTGGCCTTTTTCTTCGGTTTTTACCAGAGCACCTGCGGCCATATCGGATTTGGCTTCTTTCTGAATTTCTTCTTTCTTTTCAATTTCTTCATCCTCCAGGTTTTCCTCTTCTTCTTCGTCTTGGGAGCTGAAATTCAATTTCATCAATTGTTCAAATTCAGGAATACTCTTCTTTAGTTCGTCAGCTTTTCCAATTCGAACAGATCCAGAAGAATCCAAAAAGATGACTCTATCAGCAGAATCAATCATCGACAGCTGATGAGTAGCGAGAATTCTGGTTTTCTGCTGCATAAGTCCCAAAAAGCAGTTTTCCATAATGTATTTTCCAACATGGGCATCTACAGCACTGAGCACATCATCAAGTAAAACCACATCGGCATCACGATACACGGCACGAGCTAAATTGATTCTTGCCTTTTGTCCGCCAGATAAGGTGATACCACGCTCACCAACCTCAGTCAAGTCACCACCGGGTAAAATTTCAAAATCTCTATTGAGTGAGCATGCAGTGATGACTTTTTGATACCATTCATTATCAAATTCTCGTCCAAAAGTAATGTTGTCCCGGATTGTGGCATTTTGAACCCATGGTTGTCCACAGTAAGACAAATCACCGCTAACTGCGACTGTTCCTTGAGTTCTTACCATAGTTCCAGCAATAACCGAGAGCAAACTAGATTTTCCTGAACCAATTGGACCGGTAATAATAACGAACTCACCATCTTTGATATCAATATTAACATCATGGAATCCTTTGAACTTAACTTTTGATTCCTGTTCATCCTCTTCAACGGTTTCTGGGAACTCTGATTTTTCGGCACTAGTATTATCGTCGGTTGTGATAGGTTCGATAACAGGTATCTGAGTGTTGCTAGCTTGGTTGGCAAACTCTTTCGTATTTTGTTTCGATAAAGCTTCGCCTTCTTTTGTAACGTCGGTCTCATTCAGCGACTGTGTATCTTCGGTCTCCCAAATAAAAGAGCCTTCTCGAATTTCAACAGAGTTTTCTCCCAGCTCGCCTTTGGCTACATTTTCGACATATTGTGTCATTTCGGGGGCTGCGAGGAAGCCTTCGACCCTCAAAACAGCCTGGTAAGCATCGGTGGAAGTGATAATTGACAATGGTAGCAGCATGAGTGGCATTCTAAGAATGTTGAATACTGAAAGCGAAGAAAACACAGTGGCAGGATTTAATTGTCCTCCTGTCGCAGAAAGCAAAATGAATGATACCAGACCAGCAAATATAGGAACACTTAAGAAGATAGCGTTCAAAACGTTACGCACGGCTAGCAATTTCACGATAACTCGAGTTTCTTTACTTCGAACCTTGGCGACGTTTTCATAATAGGCATCTTCCCAAGAATAAAACTTGATGATTTTCATTGATTGAAGAATTTCCCTCATAGTAGAAACTCTTTGATCGGTAAGCTTAGAAATCTTCTTTCTTCCGGCTACTAAGTATCGACCAATAGATGCAATAATAAAGAAACTCACTAGACACACTGCAAATCCAATCAAACCTGAAGCACCGATATTGACAATGACAATAGCTATTGAAATACCTATTGAAACAGGGAAAGTCCAAGTGAAATGGAACCAATTAAGCGAAAAGTCGATTCTGTGACAATCAGTACTGAGCATGTTAGTGATTTTACCATTAGTGTATGTAAGTCTTGCTTTTGAACTGAGTTTCAAATTTTTTTTGTAAATGGCTTGGATTAAAACAGCTCTTGCTTGAGCACCAGTCAGGGTGGATAGATAGAAAAATGTGTTTAGGAATAATGCAGAAACAATAAATAAAAGGGAAACTCCTAGTGCATATCCTACACCTTTCCCAATTGGGCCATCGGGAATCATGGTGAACGAGATGAGATGCCTAGTAAGGTAAGGATTCATTGCAAACCCGACATCAGATATAATCTTCGACACACCTCCTCCCCAAAACTGGTAGAAAAATGTGTCATTTAAAGCGCGTAGTAGACCGTATTTGATGAGTTCGTTTGATTCGACATTTTTGCCATATTTCTCGGGGAAGTTTATTTTTCTGTATTTATCCAAGTTTTTTTCAAACTTTTCAGTGAGAGCTTCGATAGATCCTGGTGTGCCCTCGACGGACCAAAGATCATTTTCGTGTATATCACGAAGATAACCAGTCTAAATATATGGAGTTAGTGAACTGGCTTTAAATGAAATATTGCCATTATTATTGAGTACTTACACTCATAAGAGGAGTAATCCATTGAAACGTAAATCTTGACAGAAAAGATACTTGGAATTCTGGGGAAATTTTTCTTTCTGTTGGAATGGGTGGCACCTTTGAACCCACAAAAAGACTTAGCAATCTTTTTTTCTTTTCGGGTATCACCTTGGGTTCTATGTTAGGCTTTTCTTCTGACATTTGTATGTGTAGTTGTTATACGTGCTTTCCTGTATGAATCAGTGATAGCTAAGAAGACTGACTCTTTGAAGATGATTGAAAAGTCTTGTAAAGCAGAAAGAAACTTCTGAATAAATTAAACAAAATAAACAAATAAATAAAAAAGTTCAGAAAGAAGGAGAAAAGCAAAAAAAATTGAATAAAAAGACAAGATATTAATAAAGTTTTAAATACTTTTTACTGCCTGATCTGAATAAGAAGCGGAATTTATTTAAGCCGACAGCCACATCGCCAGTCCTCAAGCCAAAGCCGTTCGATTGTGCTGACCAAATCGGAGGCTACAGAAAAAGTTTTTTCTCTCTTCCGCTGTTATTTGATTGCTGACCACTCTGGAATATCCAACCAACATCTGTTGGGTCAACTCATGCTGCTGAATATGCTGGATCTGTAGTCAGATCAAGATCATGAAAACGTTGTACTGTGATTAACCACCAATTACCCATCCTAGAGAACTGGGCTAACTGTTTTCGCACACCCCGAAGTAAGTCTGCCTGTGCACAGTACGTACAGAAACTGTGTTATCTTTCGATTTGTTTGAGTTTATCAGCTTAACATAATGCCGTTCACTTCACGCGATATGCCGTTTATTGCTAAGCTATAGAGATATGCTATCGCGGAAGGAGGGGTGATGACTGGATACACACACCTTTCCAATCATCATTGGTCAATTTGTTGTACGTAACACAACTATGAACCATTCTATATTCCATGTATTACATACGTTGGATAACTAGTCCTTGAGAATACACGAGCAGCACACGAACAATACACAAATAACACAAATTAGTCGACATTTTCTACGATGCTGATGCCACAATATATACCAAAGTCGAATCAACTACAATAACTAAGGGTCTTAGGGTCAGTTGGTGATGCTGTCGGTTGGAGGTTTTTTTTCCAGTTTTATATATTAAACTGTGATATTCCTCCATCAAAAGCCGGAAGGAACCCCGTGAGGAATAGTCAAGTATATCGTACGACGACGATAATAACTAAAGAAAGGTGGCGATGCCTATATAAATCCTTCCTTTGTGGATCTGGCAAAATTTCAAATTTGGCATGGAACGTAGCAGAATTCCTCTTCCAGGTTAAAAAAAAAGTTTTGCAGAACCCCCCAAACAAAGACACCCGAGGTTCATTGTAGCTGGTACGACTGTACTGTACGCGCAATTTGAGCTCTTCTGAGGTAAGCGTAATGTCCTGCACAGCGAATACGCTGCAGGCCTGCTTTGACAGATATATAAACGCCGTGCCTACTTAATTGTATACTTAACTTAATACTTATACTTTAATGTTATACTTAACTTTGATAAAGAAAAAAGTCCACCTCCCATATAACGTTGTTAACTATCAGAGTCAGACTTTTCTAAAGGCCTCCCACTGGTCTCCCATTATGAATCGAACGATAAGAAAATAAATAAACAAACGAATAAAAAGTTCATAAAAACATTATTTGTCAGCTCTACAACTCCTGAAACCTTCGCATATTCAGCTTAAGTTGCTAAAGTTCACTCCGGGTCTGGAAATGCAAATGGAATAGAATAGAATAGAATACAAGTATAGTGCGGTGCAGCAACCTACCGTGTTTCTCTTTCAAGTTTATGCCTGCCCTGAGTCAGACTGAGTCTTGTGCCGCCATTGTGCTGAAACTAAAAACACTATACCACAGAGTCTTATAAAAATGTGGGCATGCCCATGGAAAGACAGTCGTCCCATTGAATTGCTGAATGCACTGCGCTATTGTATGACTGCATATGTTCATCCATCATAGACTCTCTCACAGCAAGTGGCTCACATTTAACGCTATGGTGTGAATCACTGTGTGATGGCCATAGTTATGTTCAAAGAGCTTACTGTCCATTATTTGTATTTGTGTTTGTTGAATTGGACGTCACACATCTTTATATTATTGAAACGGACCCACTTAACTTCGTCAGAAGAAAACAAAAAAAACTGAATAGATGTGGAATTTCATGGAAGCATTGACTGAAATCTACACAATGTATCATACATACACACACTTCGGTAACATCAAACTCCGGAAATCATCGACTAAAACAGGTCAAAGCTGTAATACATTTATGCCACTTAGCATCGGATTCGACGTAGATCACAAAACTAATACAGGAACATAGCCTATAAAATAAAAATAACAACATGCACTGATCAATAAAAACAACCCTGACACAATGCTGAGAATACAATAATATTATGAACTAGGAAATATTACACAATAGTTTGACTGAAAAGAAAGCTTTAATAATAAGCATGTTATTGTGATTCACCATATCATTTATCCAATATAGATTGATTGATATTATATACAAGTGTTCACACAATACATACATGCCACCCCTTACAGACTTTCAACACGTTTCAGCTCACCAACAACCCGTTCTGCCAGACTCTCGACCTCAATTTTCCAATTAGACACTGCAATTCTCGTAGCCTTCCTTCCCTCCCAAACCGTCGGGCTCACATAAATGACCCTCTCCTTATTCAACAATGCATCCAGCTGTTCATTAACCCCATCATTTTTAGCAGAAAACAAAATCACTGTCGACAATTCATCAACTTGATTATCAGGAAGCAAAGTATAAAACTCAGAGTCCCTGATATACTTTGCAATAACACGAGTCACCTCTATCGACCTCGCAATCAGAGAAGCATAGCCTTTCCTTCCATACGAAATAAGCGTGCTGTACAAAGGAAGAGCTCGAAACCTTCGACTATTCTCAATGCCAAGATCTGCGGGGTTAGCCTTCGTTGACGATGCAAGGTACGCAGCGCTCGGGTTGCGGAACACGTTTCTTAAAAGATTTTCGTCTTTGCAAAAAAAGTATCCGCTGTCGTAGGGCACGTTTAGAGACTTGTGCGAGTCGCCAGTAATGCTATCGGCAAGCTCTAGTCCTTCGGTCCAAACGAGAGCTTTCGACTGGTAGGGGTTTGGATAACTTCGTAAAGCTCTGGCGTAAATACCGAAAGCACCATCAATGTGTAACCAGGCTCCATATTTATCACATAGTGCTCTAATTTGGGGAATATCTTCTGTATACCTGCCCGTGTTTACTTCCCCGAAACTTATGACAACAATTGAAGCTACCTTGGGTTGTGCAAGAAGCTTTTCTAATTTAGCCAGATTGAAATTCCAAGGTTTGTCATCATCTGAAACAGAAATTGCAGAGCTTGATCCCAGGCCTACAATAGAGCACGCTTTTGCAATTGACGAATGCGACATGCAATGAAGTACTTTTATATCTTCAATTCCTGTTTTCTTCATAGCCTTAGCAATCCCCAGCTCATTGGCGTCAGCCCCTTTAAGCACAAACTCTCTTCCGACAGCCATTGCCAAAACATTACTCGCAGTAGCACCAGTAGTAACCAGTCTCCCTTTAAACTGCTCCTGATCCAATTCCAAAAAATCTAACACCTGGCACAACGCTGCGTCTTCGACATCTGCCGAAATAGATTCTCCGAACCTGAAGTTGTTCTGATCGTAGAGAGACACCAAGTTGTCAGCCACCAACGCTGCCGGGGTAACACCGCCGGTCACAAACCCTAGATAGGTCGGTTGGGATTGTTCAGCCAGGCCTGGGACTATTGACTCTTGTAGGTACTCGAAGGTTTTATTAAACCCAAGCCCGTTTTCGGGTATGTGCCTGATGAGCTTTTCGGAGAGTGATTGTGTGACATTCGGGCTCGGTGTCACCGGTGTATCTGTTGAGTACTTTTTGACGATCAACGACTTTATTGAGTCTAAGACTGGTTCTAGGTCTGATTGAGACACTGTTTCTATTGGCAAAGTCATTTTGTAACCAAATGCTGAAATTTTGAGCGAAAAGGAAGTGAGCTGAACTTTGTGTGATTGATAGGTATTTCTGAATCAGGGATATCTAACGTCATCTAAATATATACAAAGATTTTAGTTTGCAGAAGTTAGATATCAGGCAAAGAAGGAAAAGTGTACGTACTCTACAGTAGGTTACACAAGATGACAAAATCTGGATATAAAATCTGTACCGTAGTAACGTGCGTGCATAGGGTCTTATCACCTTAAAAAAGTTCGAACTCAATTCACGTCAGCCTTTTGAAATATCTAGAAAGCCCTGTATAGAAACGACTACTTCTCTAATGCACAATAACCTGTTTGTCTGTTGGGTTTGTACAATGTATTTACTGAGGGTTGAGACTCGAATATGTTTGATGGTTAGCGAGTGGTGAGTAGCACACTTTCGCACCACCTGTTCCCGGTCCCTAACAATCTATGCGACTATAATAGGGTCTTTTTTCTTCCAAACGCCAAAGGCAAACACCTACCAGTATATAAGCTCACCCGTAAAGATGGTGACTGTGATAGCTCAGCATTCTTTGAATGCACAACTCTTTCTTATGTGTTACCGTTTTTGTTCCCACTTGGTAACTCGAGATCTATCAAGTCAATCAAGAGCAATTTGTGTCTTGGATATTTAGCTAGTCTTCCGACACTACTTAAGTCTCATAAAGTAGTTTTTCCTGAGAAACTGTAGCCAACTAGCAGTAAACTAAAAAGATGCAGTTGTTTCATATGATGTGATCTATCGAGCTGCATTTATTATACTTTTTCAAATGGTAACAAAAAGAGTGAAGCACGCGTTGATAGAATCACTGGAAAACTGTGAAAAGACCCTGTGAAGAATAACATCGATCTTGTAGACATCGTCAGAGAATCAATTCAAAATTCTACCTAAAGGCGTAGTTGCAAAGAAGGACATAGGGGCTCTGATGGCACTTTTAAGCATTTTTTCGTGAAGTCTTTTAGCACTGTAAATAGCACATTCAACCCATAAAGTAAGAGTGTAAAGTAACCATGAAAGCGAAGAACCGTAGATACATCTAGTTACTCAAAACCCAACGAACACATTTATCAAACTTGAAAATGGCCCTAATATTCTTTCTATAGCAATACTATTAGCTCCCACTTTTGCGTTTTTGAATTTCATCTATGTATAAGCCTGTGCTTTCCAGCCCAGAACTATTCTCAACTGATCAAGCCCAAAAATATCCCCCAATACCCAAAATCCCTGTAAATTTTCACCCATTACATCCATGCGGAACTCTATTGTTAGCTACGTCAATAGAAGTGTATTGCTCCAAAATGCACTTTTTTTCAACTTTTTTCCAAAGTGTACCGCAATGTGCAATCTCCACAAGAGCTTATTTAAAGTGTCAAGGTCAAGCCTCACAAAAAAACAAACAATGTCAGTAAACCTTTTTTCAAAGACCAAATTTCAAGTGGTGAACCAAACCAACATCACGGTCTACTATTTCAAAAAGGGTGTCAATCACTGTTGTAAATTTATATGTTATAGTTTTTTCTGATGGTTTTCAGATTGCGTTTGCAATGCACTAATTCTAGTGTTGTGCTACCTGTGTAGTACAGTACAATAAACGATTTTTTGTTTACAATTTTTTTGTTTACAATGCGCTAAATATAGTGTGATCTCAAAAATCAAGACTGCGTTGTGAATCAACCAGCATCTAGAAATAATACAGTGGACACATAGACTGCTCAGTGGAAACACGACAAGAGAATGCCTTGCAACGTTACAAAAGCGAGATAAAACTATGCCACGATAAAAACTTAAGAAATACTAGATAAAATCAATTTTGATTACTGGTACATGATACAATTTATACTATAGTATATACGTGAAACAATCTGGGGTAAACGAAGAATCCACATGTGTGTTCTCGTCAAGGACACTCCAAACCAACCAACTAATTAGCCAGAAGGAAAATAATATCATATACAAATAAAAAGATGGAGATATCTAGCACCAACTATACATAAAACTTTTTTTCTTTCAAAAGCAAAAGGAGAAACACAAAACACAAAATTCGTCATCATCATTAAAATATAATCATTAAGAAATAGTTCTAGGCTGCGTAAGCAGGTGGAGGCGGAACAAACTCATCGTCACTCTCTCCTTTTTCCTTTTTGGCGATAGGTACCTGCCCAGCGTTTGAACCATTTGGAATTAGTAAAGAGAGCTCTACAGAAGCCTTTTTCTCCGTAGCATGCGAGTTTTGAGGTTTCTCTTTAATCACGTTTTCTAACTTAGCAGAGCCCAATTTCTGATTGGGCAGCTGTGGTTGCAGTTTTGCTGTTTGTGGCTGTAGTGGTGCTGTTTGTAATGTTTGTGGCGGTTGGTTGTTTTGTTGGTTCTTGTTTAGTTTTATCACTCTTCTCTTAGGTGCATGATGAGAGTTTCTAAAGTAATTTCGTGATTGAATTCTGGCAATTTCATCCAAATCATTACCAGCATCTGATAGTTTTTGCAAGTAGCCCCCAGATAGTCGTTCTTCTTCCTCCTCTAAATTGGCGCGGTGTAGTGTGTCTGGAATGCAAGGTGATAAAAGCGATAATGTTTGTTGACTCGAAAACAAGGAGTCTATCTTTTTCATATTTGACGCAGATAACAGTGGTGAGTCTGGATTTATATCAGCAAACATCGTCTTAGGTTCCTGTTCTTTCAAAGAAGATACTGTAGCTGCCTGATATATTAAACTACCTGGAGTCCAACGATGTGACAATCGATGCAGAATAGCCGGGAGTTCCTCTCTAAACAATGATCGAATTTGTTTCTCAATTTGCACTTGTAAAAATCTTGCAATGCCTGGAACTGCGTCAAACGTGGATGAAACGCGAATGCTTTGTAATGGGTCATTTCGGAACACTAGTGTTAGACCCTTAGCTTTCGAGAAAACTAGAATTATGATTCCTGATAGTTGTATGTCGGACAGTGTGAGTTTTAAGGGGATGTTGAGAGGTGCACACGCACCTAAAAACTCGGGTGTCGAGAACGATGGTGCAGACATTGAGTATACTTTTAATGGGTTGGCTTGGATTTTCGTGGCAAGTGTAATACTCGCATCTCCGTTATATGTCAATTTGAAGATACCTCGAAACCTATCATCTGCGACGTCTCCAACCTCCAATATTTCTAGCTGTGGAGACTCTTCCCCCAAATAAAGTTCGCGGACTATGATTCGATCGCTTAAAATAGGGGGTTTATTTCCTTTATTTAAAGCATCCGTGAGAAGAGAACGAACCCTCTCGTAGAAGTTGTCGTCGCTGAAAGAATCCCAATCAAATCGGAAAGACATCTTGCAGTCTATAGCAACTTATGTTGTCGACTCGAGATAAGAAGAAAATTTTGTTTGTATAAATATTGAACATAAAAGAAAAACAGGAGATAAAAATGTGGTTGCTGAGAAATTTTTAGTTTCGGCTTAATTCGGACATGTAACCCTAACCCTAATAAACAAAAACAAAAACAAGCGCAATCGATATGTCCCTGGAATTCTCATATTCAGCATAAAAAGATTGAGTGGGGGATAAGTACATCTTACATATTGAAACTGCTGAAAGCCTCGAGTCAGCTTATACAAAATCTCTGTGAGCAAGATCCGGAAGCAACCTGTTCGAAAGGCACTGTAACTGTCAAATTAAGAGTAAGTTTCATAGTGTACCGTAAGTTTATGTCTAGCAAAATCTATCACCCTATTTCTACGCAATTAAAGATTGATGTATCGTGATCAAGGCCGTCTCGGGCTAAGTGCCAATATTAGTGTCAGATCTAATTACGAAACTACTACAGCTTTATTAATCCTTAAACGCGACTCACTCTAGTGTAGGACAAACCACAGAAAACTGTAATATTATACTAATATGACCATGACCTACATAAGTCAACGAATGGTATTATCATTTTAAACCAAAGATCGTTCATCCATGATCTGTTATGTGGTTCCCAAACCCAGACTATTAAAACGTCATCGTTCAGTGAGTATAAATTTTTACTAAGAGCTAAAAACTGTGAAATTTATTATGCTCCATAAACTAAGATCACATAGCACAGATCGCGAGATAAAAATGATAACTCAACAATAACGAAATTCAGCTAACTAAACTTATTATATTATATAAAGATTAATAGGTATAATCAAACAGATTTCATTTCAACAAAAAGAATAAACACCATTAAAGCTTCAGTTTCTCTACCAGCTTAGAAATAGCATCGTCGACACCCTCGGGCTTGTCACCTGAACCTTGAACAGTCGGTCCCTTACCACCACTTCTACCACCAACGGAAGCAGCAGCAATTTGTCCCAGATCTTGAGCAGTGATACCCTTTTCTTCAGCTTGCTTGGAAACGTAGCATCCATGGGCAACTTTTGATCCTTCAACGGTAAATAAATACACCGACTTATCGGATTTCTTGGATTTGGTAAAATTGACACCTTCGGAAATGGCTTTGGAAGAGACACCGTCAAACTTACTGACAAAGTATGTAGCTTCAGGGTTAGCCTCAAAGTATGAAGTGATTCCATCAGTAACAATTTTGGCTTCTGCCTTAAGTTTTGCCTTGTTTTCGTCACTGATCTTCTTGGTAATTTTAGCAAACTTGTCATTTAAACTTGCTTTATCGATGACTGAAACTGAAAGCTTCTTCAGTTCCACTCCAATAGTCTTAGCCAAAGCTTCCTTTTCCGGGCCAATAGGCAAGGCATCCAAAGAGGCAAGGCGGTCTTGATAAGATTGGGCAAGTTTCTGAACAGCATAAGCATCACTTCCGGTAACTGCAACGATACGTCTGATACCCTTAGCAATTCCGCTTTCCTCAATTATGACCAGTTCCTTAATTTCACCAGTCTTACCAACATGTGTACCACCACAGAATTCAATAGAGTACTTTAGCCATTCTTCACTAGAAGGGTTGGCAAGCAAATCATCTACCGAAACTCCAACACTGACAACACGGACAGGATCAGGGTATTTTTCACCAAAAACAGCACGCAAACCAGTAATCTCCTGGGCCTTAGCAAGAGGGACATCTTTAGAGTAAACGGAATAATTTTTCTTAATATACTCATTAGAAATGTTTTCAACTTGCTCAACTTCCTTTAGCGATAGCGCAGCCTTATGAGAGAAGTCAAAACGCAGCTTTTCGGGAGCAACTAAGGAACCTTTTTGGTCGACTGAGTCCCCAAGAACAGCACGGAGACCATAGTTTAACACGTGGGTACCGGTGTGATTGTTTCGGATGGGCCATCTACGAAGCTCATCATACCCAGCATTAACTTTAGATCCAACCTTCAAGTTACCATATTTCAAGAAACCTGTGTGAAGAACGTATCCGGCGTATACTTGAACATCTGTGACCTCAAACTCAGATTCGCCATCAATAACGAATTTACCAGTATCATACTCTTGGCCACCTTGTTCAGCGTAAAAGTTGGTTTTGTCTAAAACAATTCCGAAAAAGTTTCCTTCCTTAATACCTTCGGTTGAATCAACAAATTCATTGTTGCTGTAGATAGCAAGAACGGTCGATTCGATATCACCAGCAATGTACTTTGCGCTATCGTCAGTAACAGGAACCTTCTTGTCAGAAAGAGCTTGCAGAGAGTGAACATCGAGTTTTACAACGACCTTACCGTCTGCCTTCTTTCCACCTTTAGATGCTTCTTTAGAAGCCAAACGTGCCTTCTCAAACTCTTCTTCGTCAATAAGCAGGCCAGCTTCTTCAGCCATAAGTCTAGTGAGATCGACAGGGAATCCATACGTATCGTAAAGTCTCCATACATCTTTACCATTAAGAGTAGTTTCCTTATTTTCAAGAGCAGCAGCTGCATATTTCTCAAAAAGAGTTTCACCACGGTCAAGTGTTCGTGAGAAAGACTCTTCCTCTTCATTGAGGATCTCAAAAATATCTTCAGTCTTACGGTCGATTTCTGGGAAAATATCCTTAACTTGCTCGATTAAGGTGGGAGCAAGACTAGAGAAGAAGGTTCCAATAGGAACGTTGAATTTCTTCCTGACATATCTAGCACCGCGTCTCAAAATACGACGCAAAACGTAGCCTCTACCGTCGTTATTAGGCACACCACCATCTGCAAGAGCAAATGTCAGAGTTCTAACGTGGTCAGCAACAACTCTGTAGGCAGTGTCAATACCGTCAACATCTTCCTTGCCAAACTTTCCTGTATATTCTCTGGCTCCTGTGAGTTCTTTGATCTTATCGAACAAAGGTGTGAAAACATCGGTATCATAGTTGGAAAGCTTATCTTGAAGAACTGAAACGAGTCTTTCAAAACCCATACCTGTGTCAATGTGCTTATTGGGTAATGGCCTCAACTCACCACTTGCTTCTCGGTTATATTGAATGAAAACAATGTTCCAGATTTCGAGCACGTTAGGGTCATCCATGTTGACTAAGTTGGAGGCATTTCTGCCGCCAATTCTGTCGTAATGTATTTCACTACAAGGCCCACATGGTCCTTGATCACCCATCTCCCAAAAGTTATCTTTGGCATTACCAGGAATGATGTGATCTTCAGGAACACCAATATCAATCCAAATTTTCTTAGCTTCTAAATCAGGTTCCAATCCTTGTTTTTCATCCCCACCAAAATATGTGACATATAATCTATTCTTATCGAGTTCGTATACCTTGGTTAAAAGTTCCCAGCCCCATGCAATTGCCTCAGTCTTGAAGTAGTCTCCGAACGACCAGTTACCCAACATCTCAAAAAAAGTGTGATGGTAAGAATCTCGTCCGACATCTTCAAGATCGTTATGTTTACCTCCGGCACGAATACATTTCTGTGAATTAGCAGCACGCTTGAGCTTATAAAGAGGAGAAGAAGGATCCACAGTTCCAAGAAAGATGGGTTTGTATTGATTCATTCCAGCATTAGCGAAAAGCAGGGTAGGATCATCGTAAGGAATGACAGAAGATGATGGGACAAACGTGTGTTCTTGAGACTTGAAATAGTCTAAGAAGGTGTTTCTGACCTTAGTGGCAGGCCAGTTTTCTGGTGTCAAGGATGACGATGACATGATTGATCGAAAAAAAAATCTTGGAATTATTCGGGGTCTTAACATACACAAAAGCTTGTTAAAATTTAAAAAAGGAGTGAATTTAATTCTGGAGTAAATCTTGAGTTGTACTAGAGCACCACAGGAAAATTTTACTCTACCCTATTTGGATTAGGGTGGCAGTTACTATGACTACATAAAGAAAAAAGCCTACAACTGCAAAACACGATAAAAAGATCATAGTCCCATAGTCATCAGCAAATATCGACAAGCAGTTGAACCAGTCGCATAAACAAATTATAAAGTCTCATAACATCAGATTCAGCAAACTAAGTAGCAGTTTCATTTTTATATTTAATTTACATTTCATTAGAGCACTTAGGGTTATATATTTATGAATACCCACATCCATCTTAAGCTTCACTAGCAAGTTTTTCAGCCTTAGAAACAACTTCTTCAATACCACCGACCATGTAGAAAGCAGCTTCAGGGAGGTGATCGTATTTACCTTCAAGAATTTCCTTGAAAGAACGAACAGTGTCCTTCAAAGGAACAAGACGACCCTCAATACCGGTGAAAACTTCAGCGACAGTGAAAGGTTGAGAAAGGAATCTTTGAATCTTACGGGCACGTTCAACGGTAAGCTTATCGGTTTCAGACAATTCATCCATACCCAAAATAGCAATAATATCTTGAAGAGATTTGTAGGATTGAAGAGTTTGTTGAACTTGAGTAGCAACATCGTAGTGTTCTTGTCCAACGACAGTGATATCCAAAAGACGAGACTTGGAATCAAGAGGGTCGACAGCAGGATAGATACCAAGTTCGGAAATTGAACGAGACAAAACGGTAGTAGCATCCAAATGGGCGAAAGTGGTAGCGGGAGCAGGATCGGTCAAATCATCAGCAGGGACATAGACGGCTTGAACTGAGGTAACGGAACCCTTTTGGGTGGTGGTAATACGTTCTTGAAGAGCACCCATATCGGTAGCAAGAGTAGGTTGGTAACCGACAGCAGAGGGAATACGACCCAAAAGAGCAGACACCTCAGAACCGGCTTGAGTGAATCTGAAAATGTTATCAACGAAAAGTAACACATCTTGTCCTTCTTCATCACGGAAGTATTCAGCAATGGTAAGACCAGTAAGAGCAACACGGGCACGAGCTCCAGGAGGTTCGTTCATTTGACCGAAAACTAAGGCGACCTTAGATTCACCTTCAAGGTTAATAACACCAGTTTCCTTCATTTCACGGTACAAATCGTTACCTTCACGAGTTCTTTCACCGACACCAGTGAAAACTGAGAAACCACCATGGGCTTTGGCAATGTTGTTAATCAGTTCTTGAATAAAGACAGTCTTACCGACACCAGCACCACCGAAAAGACCAATCTTACCACCACGGGCATAAGGAGCAAGTAAGTCGACAACCTTGATACCAGTTTCAAGCACTTCAGCAGAAGTAGATTGTTCGGCGAAAGTAGGAGGTTCAGTGTGAATGGGGAGGTACTTGGTAGCTTCGATAGGTCCACGTTCATCAATGGGTTCACCAATGACGTTGATAATTCTACCAAGAGTTCCACGACCGACAGGAATGGTAATGGGAGCACCGGTATCAGTGACAGCTTGTCCACGGACAAGACCTTCAGTACCATCCATAGCAATAGTACGAACAGTGTTTTCACCCAAGTGTTGAGCAACTTCGAGGACAAGCTTTTCACCGTTTTCTCTCTTAAGTTCAAGAGCATTGAGAATAGCGGGAAGGTTGTCTTGAGGGAACTGGACATCGACAACGGCACCAATAACGGATCTAATTTTAAGTTAGCATTGAAAATAAAACACTGGCCAATCAGAAAACGGTCTGAGGAATGCTTCAATCAGCCCTCAAAAAATCACGAAAAACTATCAATTGAGTATAGAGATATAGTAAAAAGACTTACCTAATGGTACCGGTGGCAGCGGCAGCAGAAGCCATTGAACGTCTACCCAAGACGTTGACAGCACGGATGGCTGAACGGGAAACAGCAGGAACTAAATGAGGAGCAACCATTTTATAATGCAGATGTTTAATTATCAAATAAGAAAACTTTCGGGGAGGGCGTTCCTAAAGGTTATCTGGTTTTTGAGAATTAAGGAAAGGGATTGGAAAGAAGATATAAGAGAAGACAGTCGTAAGAGAAAAAGGAGGAAGAAAAGGGAAAAAATAGAAAACCGAGAAGGTTTACAAATTTCACCAGTTGGCATGACGAGAACTTTTACTATGTTGGAAACCTAAACCTGTATGCATTTTATCTTGTTCTTGATGTTGATTGGGCAATCCCTTGATTCTCGTTTACCATTGGCAACAGTGCGTTGTCTTGAAAATTCACGTGATTTTTTATGCTTTTATTGGTCAGATCGCTTGCGGAGTATTCTCCAATAAAATGAATTGTGGTAGGTAATTCGATTGTTCAATAGATATTTTCGTAAAAGCACTTAATTGTCTATGATTCCTTTGATCCAGAGAGATTTTGGAGGATAGGGCAATTGTCCTTTCATTAGATGATTCTCTGAAAATTACGTCTATACTTGAATCTTAACAGAACTTCTGTTGGTAGTGTTGGTCACGAATATACTATGCCGTGCTGTAATGTACTATACGTACTGTTGTACATCCCAGCTAGTAAAATATAACTCTATCTGTACTAGGATTTAAAGGTAATCAACTAGGATTCCAATTATAATCAGCAAAGGATGGGCCCTAATACAATGTGTGTTAGTATTTGTATTCATCTGTACTTTCAATTATCAATTAGTTATCGTTAATAACTGCGATCCTGCAAATATAGGAAAGGCTTAATTTTTTGTACTGTACGTACTGTATGTACCTACTAAATTCTAAAGATTTTTCGTACTATGATTTACTATTAAATTTAACATGATCAACTCACAAAAAACTACATTTTGACACCTGAAACTTACAATTTCTACCTACAATCTTTCGTGACAAAAAAAAAAAAAAAAAAAAAATCTTGCGGTAGCCAAAAACTGAAATCTAATGCGAGTTATATCACATGATCGTAGAAAAAATATTATGTTGAAATTCCCAAGTTCCAGTTTTTTTTTCAATTTTTCTCATTCCCTTAAAGCGGTTATTCACACAAATCAACAGAATAGAAGATGAGTACAGAGCAATTATCACACCCCACTATCGTCGGTAAGTGAACCTTTCTTGAAAAACGGTTAATGATTTACTTTTGCATACTAACAGAGAAGCCACTAGACGGATGGTTCAGTGAAATTTCTGACACCAGCTTCCCTGGTCAAGCTATGCAACTTAGGGTTGAAAAGATCCTTTATGTGGGAAAATCTGACTTCCAAGATGTGAGTCTCTAAAAAATTTTGAAAGTCCTTTTTTGATAAGAGTACTAATGGCATATTTTGAAGATTCTTGTTTTTAAAAGTACAAACTACGGAAATGTTCTTGTACTTGATGGTGTTATTCAAGCTACTGAAAGAGATGAATTTTCGTATGTATACTCATCTAAACTCTAACTAGTGTTTTTGAACATAAAAGAGGCATAGGCTAACGTTTTATATAGGTACCATGAAATGATCACAAATCTTGCTCTCAACTCACATAGCCAGCCTAAGCGTGTTCTTGTTGTGGGCGGTGGTGATGGTGGTGTACTCAGAGAAGTTGTTAAACATGATTGCGTGGAAACTGCAGTTTTAGTAGAGATTGACGTCACAGTCCCTAACTTGGCTCGAAAATACCTTCCAGAAATGGCCAAAGGCCTTGACCACCCCAAAGTTCAAATTCATATTGGTGACGGTTTCAAATACTTAGAAGAAATCAAAGAGGATGAGAAGTTTGATGTTATTATCACAGATTCTTCTGATCCTGAAGGGCCTGCCGCTGCTCTTTTTGATACACACTATTACCAGCTTTTGTCAAATGCATTGACTCCTCAAGGAATTGTTTGTCAACAAGCATCCGAGAACATTTGGCTCAACTTACCACTTTTGAAATCACTCATCAACAAGTGTAGGTTGGTTTTCCCTTCAGTTGGATATTCCCATGTTTCCACAATCACTTATACTTCAGGTCAAATTGGTCTTTTTGTTTGTAGCAAGGACCCTGAAGCTAACGTCAAGGAACCTAAAAGATGGTGGTCTGAGGAAAAGGAATCGGAATTAAACAGATACTATAATAGAGAACTTCACAGAGCAAGCTTTGTTGTGCCTACTTGGGCAAGGCTGGTTTTGGAAGAGAAATAGAGAAAGATACCGATAGAATAATATAGATGATTCTTTATGATAAAGTGTCTCTTCTGTACATAAACAGAGAATAGATTATACGCTACCATAATATGTCACCGTTTATTGTAATAATATTATAAGTCGATTACAGATTAGCTTGTTTCTTGGTAGACCTTAACATGTATACCAGAAAATGTAAGCTAAATGAATACCGTTGATAATTGTGTACCTGCCCGGATGTTTGGCAAGTACCTAGATTACCACTTTTTATGAAGTACAAATGTCGTGTGAGCTCAACTTACCCCTATCCATCTATAAATTTAGTTGATAGACAATAGTGTCATAATACTATAGGGTCACAGTAATTCGAAACGATATTTACCCATTACGACAGTAAAAACCCTACATGATCCTATGGTTATATAAATAAACAAAGTCATCGTCGAGTCACTTAGAAATTTGAATCTGTTCGTCTAGCATCATGATGGAACAAACAAAAACCACAGTATAGATTTTTACTAGTTCAAAGTGTTTGTGAATTGTTCAAGATAGTACACTACGCAAGTAAGTGCACAGATTGCGATTGTGTAATGAAAAGGTTTAAAACCTGTTTTATCATGTAGTGCTAGTGTGTTGTTAAAATCTTCATGATTTCTAATTTGTAAAGAATTAACGTATGCCGGTATATATTAATGTCAATGTGACGATTGTTAATGAAACTGTACTTTTACTACATAGTAAAAGTTGAGAAAGTTACATTTAATATGTCGTTCAAGTTCTGGCCTTGCTAGTATCCCGCCTGAGTTGTTTTCCTCCATACAATTGATACGATCTGTGTTGAACACGGTCTGGTCATTCTATATCTGATTTTCTCCATAGGCAAAATTAGGGCTTTGATTAGTGTCATCGGGTCCGTTATTAAAGATGTGTTTTCCCCAACCAGCTGCTAGCCGGGTGTATCCCAATCACGATCGTTAGTCGATTGAACCAAGACCCCTTAACATTGCAGTTGTGTGGGAATCAACGAAAACTTGAAGATTCAGGGGGCTCCGAAGAGTCTGAGGATTCTGATGAGTCTAATGAAGCTAAGTTAGAGTTTGAATGGTCTATCTGTTCGGGCTCATCATCTATCACGGCAATACAGTCATCGCTACTGGCATCACTTGATTCAGAGTCTTGATGACTAGATGCATCTGATTCTATGGCTCTGTAAGGATCAATTGTTTTCTTGAAGTTAGGGCCAATGTAAACACACATTGCGACGCAAAATCCTTCACTTCTGAGATACTGAACTGTCGTGTATCCCTCATGATTCTTTGTCATATCTGCAATCTTAAAGATAGTTGTTAGCATATATTTGCAGAAGCACTATTGTATCAACATACCTCATCCAAAGAGCTGGTGCGTGGAAGGTACAGAACAACATTGTTAGATAGTTGAAGGGCACGCTCTAAACATTGTTGTCTTCTCTTGTTAGTTAAATAACCAGAAATATCGATTGGGTTTGTGGAAAGACTCACATTGTGTAAGGCTCGCACTTTGAAGGTAACCATATAGGTTGTGAATTATATGATGGTCCACCCCATGGAGGACTCATAAAAACCACGTCGAAGGGCTAGTATTGGGTGTTAGTATTGATACAATTTGAATATTCATATTACTCACATCATCAAGTTCCAAATTAGGATCAAAGAAATTGCCTAACAAAAACGAGATTTTATCAGACACACCATAAACCTCGGCGTTATGTATTGCTAGTTGAAGGACCTCCTCACTGATTTCCGTATGATAAACTTTTGAAGACTGTCAGTAAATTGTCAAGTCATGGTCGTGACGCGAAAAAATACCTTTTTCAAAATCAAATGCAAACTGAATAGTATTACCCCCGGCCCCACCAAACCCATCAAGAATAGACTTTGCTTCAGGAAATTTCAGTTTAATTTGGTTCGAAATGTATCTACAGGAGGTTAATTAGAAGCTCAGGAGAAACAATCATGAGTACTCACCTTGCGACGTCTTCTGGTGTAATGGAAAACCACATGTCGTTATTCAGCTTAATCCCTTCATCATATCGACTGAACAGCTTGTATCGACGATACCAAAACTTACGCAACTCTTTGGGGAGGTCTTTAGGGGGCTTAGTGCTATGACGTTGAGCCATTTTGATCCCGGTGTGAAGTAAAAGGAGTGTATTGAACTAAAATAGCTTGTAGTACTGTATGCAATTTATGAATTGTATGATACTAGTATGTTACACATTTCGATATTTTGTGTTGTCTAAACTCTAGGACAATTTTTTCTGAGACAAATAAATTAATTTTTCTAATATTTTTTCAGAAAACAATCTTTTTTGCTGCGTGAGACGTAACAAATCCAGTACAGCATCGAAATGTATGCTTAGAGTAGTGATGCTGTGTTCATATAGATATAATATGTATACTGGTGATAATACCTCTATGTAAATTTAGTATGGTCACCAAGTTAACCAATTTCATTTGACATTAATTATCATTTCAACTAGTCGTCAAAATATGACATGTCTTCACTTTCGTTTGAAAAACTCATGAACCTGTCAAGACCGCTCTCCAGTATGTCTTTGTTTTTATCAATAATTGCTTCCTGGCATTTCTTTATTGTTCCGCTTACTCGTCTCACTCGCATTATCACTGGTTTTCCTTCAATTTCTTCCATCATCGTTAGGGCTGCCCAAACATAATTCGCCTGTTCCCTTGTTACTCGTAAAATCCCTGTGCATGTTGATGAATTATAGTACTTCAGGTTCATAGATATTGATATCCCAAATGTCCCAAAGTGTGTGTTTAGAGACTCTCGAACGCTTGAAAGAATGTGTCGTTGCTGAATGTTGGTATATGCGTTTGGGTCAGATTGAGGTGATAGCAGCTCAAAGTGAATATAGCGCGATTTTAGCCTAACCATTATGTACACGATTACAATCCAAGATGAATATAAACGCACCTAGTCCATGTGTAGGGGATTGATGGTGATAGGGCCAATATGCTGCCAGTGGTTAATTTAGGGTAAGAAAAATCATTTGCGGCTGTGCTGTGTTCAGCTGGGAGGTCAAAAAATTATATTCTGTCGCATAAATTTATCTACTTTGTACTATTACTGTAAAGTGAAATTCAGCTTACTCACAACACCGTTGATGATATTTTCAGCGTAGTTCTATCCAGTTTCACAACATTTCGTGTATTTAGATATGAGAACGTTTAACTAAATGAGGGCTATAGCAACACCTGCGCATCAATTCCATGACTGTCAAAATTTGAAATATCAGTTTTTACGAATTTTTTACAATTGCAACTTGTTTTGACAATAAACAGTTATCTTCAAAACAAACCCCCAGTACTGTTTGCTGTAGTCAATGTCAAGCGGTTTAAAGTAGCGAAATTGTACTGTCAAACATATTTGAGACTTTTTACAGAAGGTCAGTGCAAATGTTAATACATATATACAGTAGATATATATGAATCAAATAGACACGGCCATATTGGTATATCTAGTATATTCAATGCACCTCAATGAAATTCACCCTCGCTAATATTTATAAATCCATGACTCGAATAAATTATATCTAAAAAAATTACTTTGGAAGGACAAGCACTTATTCGTTCATTTGCATGCAAGCTTGTCTCTTGATACAATAAATCGAAGAATACTGCTACCGTTAAGTATATGTGAGTTGTTTCTAAACACTCTAAATAAAATACAAGTTGGAAAGCGTTAAGCGTCAATTTCTGATCAAGTTCCGTTTTTACAGATGAGGTGAAAATTTATAAAAGATCTTCCCAAATCAAATACCAGAGAGCCAAGATCTATCACATTGGAATTCTGCAGAGTTCCAATCTGAATAATTGTTCAAGAATATATTCTCCTTATTAATAACAAAATATTTTCAGTACAAAATCTAAACTTGCTTAAAGGCCACTAGCGAGTAAAGGGTAATGTTTTAATAATTAGCAAGATAGGAGATATCGACAAAATATTATTGTGATGTTGCGGTATCCTCGGCTAAACCTTGAAAACATAAAGCAGCAATTACCAGTCTGTTTTACTTGTAGATCTGCCAAAGTAATTCCACAATTTATCTCAATCTCAAACGCAGCTTTAAGGTGCATCAAATCAATACATTTATAGCTCGTAGAATCGGAATAGAAGTTTGTAATAGTATTATACATAAAATAAATAGAGAAAAATGTTAATGAAACACTAAAATAAATTAAACCTCTGCAATCAAAACTAGCTACTTATACAAAGTTGAAATTTTTTGGTCGTTCAATAGAGTCACTGTGGAATGGTGAGTGGATACGTGAACACGGCGTCAAATGCTTCTTCACTGTCATTTTACAGACTAACAATCCCATATAATTACCTGCCAGATGAAAGTTGTGTTCAACGAAACCCTCTCGCTCAAAGAATGGAGTTTTCTTGAGGAAACTGTCAAAAAGCCAGTATCTCACAGAAGCTCAAAATTTAATGTTAACAATAACATTAAATATTCGAACTTGGAATAATTCTTTTCTTTACCTCCAGATATATGAGCACAAAGTCAAGTCGCTTACTAGAGGAAAGTAATATATAGTCGGTCCGTATGTGGACTGTTGTATCATATTAAGCAACCGTTTATTAAACATTGGATGATCCACTCCTTGCTATAATGCAATACACCAAAATCATTTGAGCCACCTCTTATCTTATTCATGATAGTCTTGTTCTCAGTATACATCCATTTGCCTTCTTTGTGCCAACTAGCTACTTTATTTTCTGAAGGAAGGCCACCTCCGTATGCATGTATCACAATTGCACTTTTGGATTGTTTGATTTCGTAGCAAATTTTTGGATCAGAAACAAGTTCTAGGTTTTCAGGATCACAGCCCATCATCAGCAAAATATACAAGTACACTGATTGTTGTTTTGAAGTGGAACTAGAAGGAGGACGCTGGGTAGAAGTATTATTGTTGAAAAATAATTCTGAAATGTGCTTTGCTTCAATAAGGTAAACTGGTGCTTGAATAGCCTCAAAGATCTTTCGCCTTCCTGTAAATTGTTTTCGAAGAAGTACCCCGGATCTCCAAAAGGTTTCAAACTGATATATTTCTTGGCTCATGTAGGTATCAAATAGCCTTGATTCACCGGAACTCAAAAGATAATTTCTCCATCGATTGAGAACTTCAGGATCTTGAACACAGTCTTCAACAAACTGTATTGAAAGACAGGGCCAACCCAAAGCAAGTGCCTCCAAATATTTCCTTGTCCTACTAGGTTTGCGACTAAGAACAGCCCCGAATTTATAATTTCCGTATATTGAAGACGTCCATTCTATGCCCTCGCGTAAAGCGAATAACTCATTTAATCCTGAATCAAGAACCGTACCCCCGTTTTTAGTGATGAGATTCAATACAGCAGTAGAGGCGCATGTATTTAGGGAAGTAGCGCCAGTTCTTCTCCTGCCAGAGCTATCGTCAGAAGAAGCTTCTGTCAAACTAAACAAACATCCAGAAAAAACACCTTCAACCTTAGCTTTTTTATTCCCATTAGCAGTCACAGAAGTATCGTTCTCCTTTCTTTTAGTTATCGTTATTTTTTGTTGTTTCGACTGATGAAGTAATTTCCATTGTGCTTGCGTCATGTACAATGCATCCAAAGGAGCCTCAATTTCCATAGGAGCTCCGCTGGTAGGACTGAGCATAGCATGGTCATATCCCCTTTCATCAATCACCAACCCTCCTTTGACAAAAAATTTGGTAATCTGGAAATTTTTCTGTTTATTCAGAGTGGTCTTAACAATATCACCTACACTCAGGTCAACATAAGACATGAGCTTCTGACCAGGCACATCACTATATTCATTGAATCTAGGAAAATCCACTCTGACTGATTTCAGTTTTCTTGCCTCTTCCAGGGTAATTTCAATTGTTCCTACAATATACTGGCCTTTCCAAATGACCCAAACTCCGTATTGTTGAGGTGGTTTTGCAATTAGAGAATCCGTGTTATTAACAGCTGCAGTATTCTGGAGTGGAACTTGTTCAGGTTTTGATGTCGAAATTTCTTCTTCAAGCGGTCCAACCCTTTTGTTAGTGTGCGGAGTGGAAGAGCGTTCTGAGTTTGAATGGCTTGAATTTGGAGATCCGCAACTCTTCTCATGATTTTGAGATAAAGTTGGATTTTCAGAGTTTGAGTGGCTTAAAGTTGGTGTTTTCTGGTTGAGTTTGTGGTTGTTCTCGCCAGATGGTTTCGGATTGGTTTTAGCTATATGTGCATTTGGTTCACTCAAATCACGTAAAGACCCAGCTTTTTTTTCAAAGTCTACTTCAACATCACTCATAATTTCTTCTTCACCTTCCCTATTTGTTGGTGGGGAAGAATCTAGAGTTGCATTGACTTTCTGAGAAAGACGCTCGGGAGTTGCCGCAACTTGTATATTGCTCAGTGTGTCAGAAACATGGTTAAAAAAAGGTGGCGATTGACTCTGGGGTGAGGAAGGGGCACCATTTAAAAACTTTTGACTGGACGATTCCACAACATCAGATGATCTTTTTGATGATTCTATTTGATGCCTTAGTCTTTTCACCGCTGTTTCAACTTCATGGTTGGTAATAAATGAAAGATCATTATCATCTTGTTCTTCTATGATGTTTGAGGGTTGGGTTTCTTCAAGTATTAGCTGTGTTTGTGGCTCTAGTTCTTCCGAGTTTATATGCAAATGTCGCTTGATACGATGTCTTTGGGCTATCGATTCCACTTTTTGGCTGTCATTCGAGGAAAACACATCTCTATTGCTAATCTGGGACGAATTTGATGGTGCCGTTTCCTTAAGTATTAACTGTGTATTTGTCTCGGGTTCTGGTTCTTTAGAGTGCCTTCTACTGACACATTTTTGCGAGATATTTGTTTTTGATAAATTAATAGGGGCAGCATTCTTCAACTTGGCTTCAGAAGAAGGTGATAGTTCTGTATCAGGGATCATCTGTGTTATCGGTGGTTCTGTGCGTTCCGATATTGGTGGCAAGTTTATGGGAGCTGTGGACTCAAACTGCTGAGAGTCTATAATAGGCTGTGTGAATGCGAGATATTGATTCTGCGAATTTGGATTCGATGTAACGTTTTTGTAAATAGAAACCTCTTGTGAATACACTTCTTGGAGCTTTTGGCTTGCAGGCCGCGGTGTAACTTGTGAATCAGGATACGATGCTTGTGTTGGAGACATAATCAATTGAGTTTCGGGAATTGACTCCGGATTCTGATTCTCTTCTTTCTTATCAAATATAGGCGTAGGTGATGTATGCCTGTCCATCTGTTTGAGTAATGCTAAAGATTCTCTGGTCTGAATAACATTGTTTTTTCGCTGTAGCGGACTTTTGAAAGGTGATGAGTTTTGAAGAAACTTGATATTGGGCGATAACGAAAATGCTATCTGTTGAGTACCGTTGATGGGCTGAGTATTTTCCAGTGCATTTAAATCAAGAGGAGAGGTGTGCTTCTCTATTAATGAATCATCTTGTGTTGCTTCTATTTGCTGGGTATTCTCTTCCGCATGGTCGATTTCATTGATGGACTCTACCATTCGTTTAAGATTATGCATTCGTGTGTTTCCAGTGACTGTAATATACTGACTGTTGATAGGTTTTTGACCATATGAAGGGCCAAGAGACGTTTGTGTAAGCTCTATCTCATCGCTCTGGTTGTCGTTGGACATCTTCTCTTTATCTCTTTGAAGCTTATGCAATTGTGGTGCACTATTCACAAAATTGGGAGTCCCGAGTCGTCTTTGATAATATAAAGTAAATAATATAAAAAAATAACGAAAACGCGAAGTTTTTTTTAATTAAACTTCATTTCTTATTACATAAAACGCGATTTTTCGTGTACTGTACACACAGTATAGAGCAGAGCTCACAAAAATACTATCACCAAAAATATCATGAATAATTATTATTACGAGGAAACGCTACTCAAGGTAAATAGTGTATACAACATTATTAGATTTGTTTTTTACAAACTATAAACTATCCCCCTTGCTATAAAAACATATAAATGCTTATATAAATCATGGACGAATATATAAGTAAATCAACACATGAGATTATGATACTATTATATGAAAAACTGGAGCTGAAACTTGTGGTATTTCGCCAGTTAAATGTATGCAACCATATAAACAAAGACTTCAAAATTGGGGTCATATCTCTTCTATTTTAGGCTGTTTTTCCACATGGGACTCTTCAAAATCACCAGCTCGCTTGATTCCATGCATTTCTTGAGGCGAAGTTATTCGGACATACTTTTGGGTAACGTCTGCTTGATAACTTCCTGCAAGTAGGCTTTCGTACAAATCGGCCATTATATTACACGTCTCTTTGATATCCTGCTTTTCGATGCCAAATTCTTCCCACCAGGTGTTTTTTGGAATTTCGTTTTTGGTATATTTCGATGCCCAGTATATACCTGCAGCCGCTATAACCTTTTGTGGGAACATGATGCAGACTGTGGTTCGACAAGAATCGTTCACAAAGGCCCATGCACATTTCTTCAGAGGCACTAAATCGTTAACTCCCAACTTATTCACATAATTGATAAGAATGTCATACGGAGATACCAATTCTAGTTCAAAACAAAGCGCTTCAAGAAGTAGGTCTTCGTTACTCAATATGGTATTGTGCCACCTCCAATAGTCTTGCGACTGTTCGTCCACTACAAGTTTGGGGTTCTTCAAGGCCACTTTAGTGCAAGCGACAACCACGTCCCTAAGTCTGCGTTTTGATTCCTCGACTTTTGTTGCGAGAAATAAACAGGTAGCCCCCATGTCATAATGATGATATTTGCTGAGAGAGTGTCGAAGGTAAAACCGGTGCAAAAACGTTGAAGCCGCATTAACAGTCATGTTCGGTAATTTCAAATAACTGCTGACCTGTATTATAAAATTGACGCCTTTTGATCGCTGGATCATTTCCTTTTCCCTAGTCATACCGCTTAGAATACTTGGGGTTTCGGATGCCAGCTCTTCTGCAGTAAAAAGCCAGCGATTTGGCTTTGGTCGGCGTAACATATTAGAGAAGGCTATCGACTGTTTTGTGTCTTTTTGTTTCTCTTATTGGCCAAAAAAATGAGCCAAAAGCTCTATATCACACTTTAAGAATGCTATGACTTATAGTTATACCTCCCTCGGCCAGTTCTAACCCTTGTTTATACTTGTAGATTTTTATCCTGGGAGATTGGGAAAAAGATTCAAGTACTTTCCATCTAGTAGTTTTCTGGGAAAGTGCTTTAAATACGATGTTGATATGTTATACCATGTTATAGGGTTAGGTTTATGTTTTGCATTAAATTAGATCGCCAAATATAGCTGGTTCGAATATACATATTTGCAAGGGTTAATTCTTAGTGATAAGCCTGGTATGAAGCCATTAATTTGGTGCCGCTAGTATATACATGTATCATAATAGTGAAATCCAATATTGAGTTGGAAGGCTTTAATTAAACTTGTCAAGAAATTTATCTTTATGGAAGCATGCTATTTGTTTTCTCTCTTTTTAACATTTTCGTAAAAACAATAAAGATCACACATGTATAAGGGCGGAAATTTGACGAACGTTTATGACGAAGAAGACGAAAGGAAGGTGCAGTCGTGGACGCATCATAAACAGCAGATTCTTCACCACCAAGGATCCCTCACACAGCTCCAACAACAACAGCAACTTCCTCAACCCAGGCACTACCAATCACACAATAATTTATTTCATCCGTCCCCACAACAGTTTTTACAAACTTCACAGGTTCATCGGTTGCATCCTAACCAAAGACAAGTCAGCAGTAGTAGTGCGTTCAGAGATGAGCAGTTGATGTTTTTACCACCTCCTTCAGCTCCTCCAGATGCAGATTTACCCCCTGTTCCATACCAGTCGTTTCCACAGGTTCCTCTGCATTCTAACCTCTCAGCAATTTCAATATCTGAATTGGAACTGCCGCCAAACTACAATGAACAGATGCAACACTTGATGTCTGAAAAACTGCCTGAGCTACCACCAACCAATTCATTGTATGTTGTAGAAGCTTTATCAACTGCAGTCCATCTATGAGCACTAACATTAAATATATAGGGAACTCAAAACACAAAGTCTTCCTAACAACTTGCCTATACCAGGTTCTTCATCGAATCAAAGTACGTGTATGTATGCATATATCAAAACATTTTTTAAAAAAAATACTGACGTTCAAATGTTCCACGAAAAGCACCGAACTCAATACCGTGTTCAACAGCTGAAGTGAGCTCCAACGATCCTACATATGTGGCAACTCCCACTCATGGTATTGATATAAATGTGGCTCAAGAACTATCTGAAAAGCAAAAAACAACTGTCACCACTCCAAAAAGCAAAAGATCTCAAAAATCTAATGATCATAAAATATTTAAAGAGGGTTGGCTTAATAAGAATATAGCACCTCAGAATTCTCGAGGTAATCAGTTCAACTGGAGATTGATTCGAGCTGTTATTGAACAAGACTCAATCAAGATATACAAACCTCCAGCAGAATTGATAATCAAAGCGTTTAATGTCGATTGCCCAATAAAACCCCCTTCTATGTCTCACCAGAAACACTCTTCAAAATCAAATGCTGTTTCACAAAAATCAAAATCTGCGTCAGCATATTCTTCTGGGACAAGACTATATTATAATGGACCAATTCCGCATCCTGATCTGGAATTCAATGATAAAGGAAAAATTGTCGGCGGGTCCGACGAAGCCATTTGTCATACTATATTATTCGGAACAGATCCAAAGTTTGCTTTGCGTTCTGTTTTAATCATACCTTTATTTGTGGATGTTGTAGCAGCTTTTGATATTTTGACTTTGTACTCAAATGCAGCTCAACAGAACATGCACACTCAACTTACTTCAGGCACTAAAACTGATCAGATGGCAGCCAGACTAAAGACGGTGATTGAGACTTTTTCCGACAGTTTTCCAGGAATGTTGCTGGATTCAAATATATTTGATGCTTTTTTGAATCTCATTGAGTCTAGTTCTCTTCACAACCCAGGTACTTTTGCCGCAATGAAACTTGCTGCGGTCAAAAAGCAAAAGGCCATGAAGAACCTGCTTTCCTTTGCAACACACCAAGATTCTGTTATGTGGTCTGCAGTAACGTTTGGACTAAACGATAAAATATACGAAAAACTGCATTATATTCTTAGTACTGTTGGAACGTCAAAAAATGTGAATGCGCATTCAACCTCTACTAACCATCATTACACTAATGTAAATAGTCATACGCCCATCTCATTGTCTTCGACAACTCTTCCCACTGCTATTCCTCCAGATTTGATATTAGGAATGGGGGTCGAATCATTCGCAAATCAAATATACTATTTTCATTTAACGTTCTCTAAGGACTGGTCGCCTACAACAGACGTTAGTTTACTTTTTGACACTAAGTACACATATCGAAGACACAGCCCTTTGATATTTGATTCTTCAGACGTTCATTTCCTAGGTAATATGTTGATTGATCATTTATTGAACAAGATACATAAAATTGATAACGCTTATAGGGCCAAAATACTGACATACTGGATTCATCTTGGAAATGAGCTAAAAAATAGAGGTGATATGGTAGGCTGGCTTGCAGTTGCGACTATTATTTGTTCAGTTCCAATATTGAGACTACGTTCGACATGGTGCTATGTTCCCACTGGCTCTCGTGAGTGGGTCATCCGCGAATGGGCTCCTGTAGTTTTTGATTTGGAAAGAAGACTGATGGTATCCGATATGTCTAGAAAATCGACTTATCATGTTCTAGCTCCGCAAGGAATTGGCATGACTTACCCAAAAGAAAGAGTTGTGCCATTTTTTGGAGATCTCTGTGTGAAATTTGAGGAAGGCTCCAAATTTTCTCAGTGCGAAGGGCGAATAAAAAGTATTCAGACTGCTTTTGGTAGGTGGGAAGAATATTTGGAACAGATCAACCAACACCAGACTTTTGATCCATTACCTGATGCTATTCCAATAATTCAGAAAATGCTTTATACTTTACTTGATAATCATTATACAACCGACCCGGTATCAATCGAGGACGCCCTTGCTATGTCTTTAGAAATCGAACCTTCTGTGGTTGGTGAATATCCGGAATTCCATAGCTCGCCTCAAACAACTGTTAAGACCGGTTCTTTTCTCCCTCTGATGTTCACACCCTTTATCAAGTCTTTTTCAATTTTCTCTAAACCAGCTTTAGCAAATATCATATTTTCAAACTTTACTATGGGAAACCTTCATTCCAGTATTTCAAAATCCAGGACTACTATATCAAATATCTCAACCGCTTCCGGAAATACTTTGGAATCAGTCGACTCAAACAATCTTTCTAGTCCACCAGTATTTGCTACAGAATATCCTGATATTGAAATTTCTGCTAGATCCTTGATTGCCCAGTTATCGTATCATGAACCACTTGTTAAATGCCTACAGGACGTTATGAATATAGGTGCAAAAATACACCATTTGTCCGATGATATTATACTAAAATCTTTTTTGGATGATCCGACCGAAAACTCATGTGCCAGTGCATCAGTATGTAACACAAGTTGTTCTGGTGGTTTAAGCGCTGTGTCTCAAGACTCTGGCTCAAAGACTTATATACAAATAAAAGCGGCAACGATTGATAGGCTAGTGGATGTTCTCCTATTAGGGATTCACGAATTTAATAATTCGTTGCATCCATTAGAAGCACTTCATAATTCAAACTTCCAGTTGGACATGGACTCGCAAACAGTTATATTTTTCGCTACTTTTAGAAGCTTTTGTGGCCCTTTGAAACTTCTTGAACTTTTGAGAAAACGGTTCGTTGGTGCTAGATCTGCCGCAGTAGCCATATCAATGCACTATTCAAAAAACAACAATTCTAATACTCAAGAGTCTTCTCATAGCATCCATGAAGAAAATTTCCCAAGCTGGAGTCCTGAATGCGAAGAAGATCCTGCTCTAATCAATTGGAGAGTTGTTGCACAAGTACAAATTGGTGTTTTAGAAGCTTTCAATCTTTGGATCTCTCAATATTTTACGGATTTCTCTAAAGATAACTATATCCGACGTCAATTTCTGGATATGCTAAAAGCTTTCGAAATTGAACTTCAAAACTGGAAAGCCTCAGGAGTACTACTTTATAACGAATACAACGCGTTTTACAATTCTATAGAAATCATGCTTAAAAAAGTCAGGAAATTGTTTATTAAGAAGTCATACAGACCCATCGATCCCAAGACTTTAGTACCTACTTTTCCGATTGGGATAAAAGCAGAAAATTTGCCAGTTGACGGGGACATTCTTGTGCTAGAAAAAATTGCAGAGAATATAGATTATATTGCAGGAGAGTACTTCAATATGATCCAGTTCAGAGAATGGCTAGAGACTTTTGAGATTATTGAAACTCAGAGTGGTATTCCTGCGAGCTTTTTTCATTACAGAAATGCACCATGTCATGAAGAAGATATGGTTATCCAGGATATATTCACGTACTTTGAAACACTGTATCGCGATGGTCCTGAAGAACGTTTATTGTTTCTGCTTCCTCGTCCAATTCAGGAACTATTCCGGCTGCATACGAATCTTGTCAATTACTTCACGGTTCAAATTAGTGACATCCATATACGCAAAGAAGAACGAGTTGGAAGGATGAAATCAATACTAAAAATGCTGGGAATTACAAGGAAAGGTATGAATGTTTATTCCATATTTTCACCTCCAGAATTTACTCAAAAAGATTCTCCTGATTTGTCTTCTTATATACCTTCATTTTTAGAAACTGCCATTTCTGCTGCTATTATTCGTCCTGAAAGCAGGGCTTTCTCTTTTGCTTGGTTGTCTGCGTCACAAGAAATTAATCAAATATACGGAATGCCAAATCATCTATCTATAAGCACTATTGATGACTTGATACCTGACATTAGAGTATCTCCGCCAAAATCTGTGAAAAATGAGATAAAAGGTTTCACACCTTGTGTTGGTTGGCTCATCGAACGCATGATCGAAATTATATGTTTAATACCAAATATGTCAATGGAAAATCCAAAGTTGATAAATTTCGATAAACGTCGCTGCTGTTTCTATTTTATTGACAGTATACTCGATTTGAAAAAACATACTCGTGGGCTTGACGCTCTCTATGAAGCTGGAATGAATAGCAGAGATGTCTTTAACTTTACCAAAAATATTGGTTACTTGGTCAACCCAGTTAAAGGGCTTTATCACTTGGAGAAGAAAGTAGTTAAAGATGCTGCTACAAAGGAAGCCAAAGAATTTCCACGGGCAAGTTCCAAAAACAAGCTCTTTACTCAAATTGTACAAATGGAAGTGGAAAAGAATAAACGCGACAACAAGCAGCGTGAAATAACAGAACAACAAATGCGGGAAAGCAAAAAATACAACAAAGCAAAAATCAATAATTCTGTTACATCTTTCAACTCCAGTGCAAGCAATTCAACTCCAGACCGAAAACTAAGTAAATCATCTCGTTTTGGTGGCTTATTCAGAGCAGTTCGCCCATTATCAATCGCCTTTTCTAGCTCTAGTCACTCAAATGATAAGATTGTTAACCCGGAAGACCTACCTCAAATATCCTCTATGAGTGAATCCAGGTTTGAATTAATCATGTCCAAAAATCTTGCAAACTCACAAATTTCGATAGTCTCGTCAAAAGAAAAGTCTGTATTTAAGATTTCAGCCGAAGGTCAACCAGATCTGGTACTACAAGCTATAAGTGATCCTGCCGCTGATGGATGGATTCATACTGCTCTTCAAGCCAAAAAGCATGCTGAGTTAATGGAGATACTTTCACCTAATGCCACTAAAGTATTTGGTGTACCTATTAGACTTCTATGCGAAAGAGAAATATCAGCGTCTCCCAAAATTGTAGATACGCTTTTACACGAGATTGAAGCAAAAGGTTTAAACGAGGTTGGGCTATATAGAATTCCTGGTTCACAAGCTAGTGTGCAAGCATTAAAGAATGCCTTTGATACGGGAGAAGAAATTGATATGAACGATGATAGATGGTGTGACATAAACACTATTACCGGATGTTTCAAGCTGTATCTACGAGAGCTTCCGGAGCCTTTGTTAACATCTGAGCTTATAAACGAGTTTCTTTTGTTGGGATCTATGAGTAGCCACCCCGATGTTGTTCCATTGTTAAGAAGGGTTGTACACAGGCTTCCCCAAGTCAATTACTATCTTCTTAAGCGGGTCTTACTTCATCTTGTTAAAGTTGCAAATTGTGGTGATGTCAATTTGATGCATGCTATAAACCTTGCGATTGTTTTTTCAATGAGCTTCCTTCCCCCTTCTACAGCAAGCACATCTATGTCGAAGGACCTTGGATCTATGCAAGCAGTACTTAAGCTGATGATAACTGATTATGATAAGATATTTGGAGATATACAGGATGAAGAATCGGATAGTCCACTACCTTCTCAACTACCTTTTGGGGACGAAGGTCATCATCTCGGTGCCAGCTCTGACGTGTTCAAAGAGACTAACAGAAAAGCAATCATAAATATGGTTGAAGAGGAGGAGGAAGAAGAAGAAGAAAATGAAGTAACTGACGGAAATACTACTGAGGAACAGGATTTTGATACCAATAATGGTGTTTCAAAGCAGGGTGACATTGCCACTTATGTTCCTGTAAGGAACAGGCACAAAAGCATTGATCGCATCAGTAAAAGATTTTCGTCTATGGTTCAGTTGGGATCTGATGGTATGCCTATACCAAAGTCTCGATCGCCTGTAAGAAGGCCCTCTGCGTCTTGAAAAGAGAAACTGTTTTATATATTTAGTTATATCCGAAATATATATATAGATAATACCTTGTTTTTGTTTATTCCCGAATTCTAATACGTACGATAGCCAAATAGATGTGAACTTATTGTATAAATTTACGTAGTATACTGCACATTTGCCAGTCTTATACACGTAACATAATGTGTCAATGGAGAAATAAAAATAATACAGAGCACTCACAATCAGGTATATATACTTTATCTTTAATGGTTTAGTCGTAGCGACAATATGTGTGAATGTGATGTTTGGCTACAGTTACATAGTTTGTTTCTTTCATTTTACAGTACAATAACCCTCGGTAAAATAATAGGTAAGCTACACTAGGAGTCAAAGCTTGCATTAGCAACGAGCTTTGGCGCAAGTATTAGTAGCTGGAAAATTCATATCACACAGTTTCATTTCACTTCGTACATACGGGACCTGAATAACTAGACAGCTTATATATGTTGCATGTTTTCTCTAGCCGCATCTATAAATCGCATTCACTTGTGTCCTAGATGATAGATATCTATCGTGAAACACAGAATCCCATTTCCATTTCCATCGCCAGCTTCGTATACTGTCTACAAAGGCTCCCAGCCTTTTTGTAAAGCTTTTGGAGCTTTCGGAGCTGGAGGATAAACCCAATACTTTACAAACTCTTCGGGGAAATATAGCGATAAAACGTGGTACAACCAAGCTCCTTTACCTGCATAATACACTCTTTTCGGGTTTTCATCTGCCAGTGCGTCGAACACAGCGTAATGCAAAACTCTCACCGGAGATCCCATCTTTTTAGCTCTTACCTGTAGCACCGACATGGTCTGGAACGGCCGCGAATATAATGAACGTAAATTTTCGGGCCACGTTAATATTGAATTTCGAACAACTGTTTGGATCTGTCGCTCAAACTGTATTTTCGAAGCTGTGAATTGGAAAGTGCCCATGCGAACGTGGATGAAGGGAATTGATTGCGGCTCGAGTTCACGAGACATGGACTGAGTAAGTGATCTGATTGCGGATGTTACCATAGATTCTGCCGCGTTATAACCAGGGTTCAAAGAACCGAGAATTGTAGGTGACACGAAAACAACTCGAGATTGGTGACTTCTGACGAGATCAAGAAGACCGTTGGAAAGTAGGAATAGTGGACCAAGAATCTTAGCATTGAAAAGCTCAGACCAAGCAGCTAGATTAATGCATTCAACTGGGCCTGTTGGGTAGTATAAATCGGGAATAACGACTACACCGGCTAAGGATAGCATGTGAGGAACTGCACCAGGAAATGCAACAATCGGAATATTCAACTGGTTCGAAAGAGCTTTGATTGATTTTCTAACAGACTTTACATCATGAGCTTTGATAGGTAAAGGTCTGATGTCGTCATTGTTCTCATCGTACACAATCAGTTCTTCTTCTTCAGAAGATGTCGTCCAATAAATAATATATCCTCTTCTCGAGAGATCGGTCGCTATTGTTCTTGTGAGTGGTTCAGTTGGAGACCCTGCAATAACAACCACTTCCATTCTTGCCCCATTCTCAGCTTTTTCTGCGAGACGTTTCTTTTTGAATTTAAGAAACTGTGGACCATTTATTTGGCCTGTATTGAGTTTGTAAAGGTAGTAGGCAGTTCCACTTGTGATTCCCAGTGCAATAATAGTTGCAAGCACTTTGTGATCGGCAATCCAATCAGATATTGATTTAAAAAAGCCTTTTGAACTGTTTTGTGCTAGCGAACTTGGTGGGTCAGACGATATAGCTTGAGCAGATGATGTAGAAGAAGAGGAGCCACTCCCCCCAGATCCGAATACTAGGGAATGGAGTTTTTGCAAATGAGTGTTTTGCTTCAATGTCGTAAGAATAGGGTTTTCCGACTGTTCTATATTCTTGTCGATCTGAATCAAGATTTCTTTGACGGGATTGACTTTCGAGATCGTGTCAGATGGAATGGAAAAGTCAGGCTGGGTGTTGATTCCAGCTTGAGCAGGTAGGGCAGTAGTTGCCGCAGCGGTGGCTGTTACCTGAGTCTGAGCCAGGGCCTCCTGTGGAGACACTCGATTCAAAGATTGTTGTTCAGAACTCATTTTCCGATGGCCGATTTATTGTGCAGTTTAACTTATGGAATTGGATATAACTGGAAAAAATCAAACTTACCCCCAATGTGATCTGGTGAGAAAGAAGAAGAGAGAGTTTTCTTCAGTCAAATCAGAATTTTGATTCGGAAGGCCTTTTCGTACACATTGAACCTATTGTAGAGTCGACTAAAACTCAACAGTCCGTCCAGTCAGATTCAAGAGTCTAGATCCTTGAAAGATCAGACGATTTTATTTTGTGTACCAAATTTCGCGCGTCTGTGAGGGCCATCATTGCATATTCCTTATACAGGGTTAGGCATATTACTCTGCTTTAGGCAATTTTTATTTTCTCACACCATTTTTCGATTCGAGAAAATTACGAGTTTAGTACATTCAATATTTTTATCAATCTTATCAAACAGATCTCTTATATTCATCATTTTCGTTGTTTTATTGTTCGGTGCTTTATGTTCTTATAGTTGCGAGTAACTTACGGCATAACAATAAGCGTTGTGCTAAGTAGTTTACGAATTACCGTTTTCGGATTGTAGCTTACAACTTTTAAGCTATTGCATGTGGTTTATGACTTATGCCTTAATTTTACTACTAATTTAATACTGTTTAATATCTATTACAAGCCGTTTATTGTTTATTGTTTATTGTTTATTGTTTATTGTTTATTGTTTATTGTTTATTGTTTATTGTTTATTGTTTATTGTTTATTGTTTATTGTTTATTGTTTATTGTTTATTGTTTATTGTTTATTGTTT